>JAZFAU010000648.1:0-66251 GCA_037178615.1 Dione vanillae | reverse complement strand
TGATATTGGATATGATATGATGTGATATGATGTGATATGATGTGATATAATATGATATGATATGATATGGTTAGATATGATATAATATATGATGATATGATTTGTTATATGATACAACTTGTGATTTGATATGATGTAAAATAAATAAATGCTATGATTGGTTTCAATTGTAATAGATTTGTAATAAAAGGTGTGTTCATTAAAATTATTTCGATGTAAAAGTAAATTAGCTTAGTATAAATTTAGTGTATGTTGCTCACGAGGGTGCGAGCTTTATTATCAGGATGGACGAGTTGTAAGCTGCCCTCATTTTGTAAATTAATTCAATTAATAATATGGTTGCCAATAAGACTTCATTCGGTCATTTGATTGTAACGTAAACAGTTGGTGGGGAATAGATTATAAAATAGCTCCGTTAAAGCGTTTTAAGCCAGTGTTACTTGGAGTCCGGAGCAATAATCATAGGTATGTTTTGTTGAAATGTTTGTCTATTTTAGATTAGATTTAGATTAATTATTAATGTTTGTGGTTATGATTTGATAAATGTTTAAAGTATTCATAAGCAGCAGTTGATGATATTTAAGGTAAATTTATTATTAATTATAATACTTAATACTCGAGATGTGAAATGAATTAAACGTAAATTGTTACTTGTTTGTCTGTTTTATTTCTTACGTTTACATGTAATATTATTGTCATTCAAAATGTAAGCACAGAGCCTGAGTGAAAGGATACTGACCTGCAAATTGTTTATTTGCTAACGTTACATAAACATTCGAAAAGAATGCTACAATCATCCAAGCCAGGTTTTATATTTGGATGGCGTGGTCTTTAATGTTATGTAGAAGTATGTATACTTTGTGCGATCACTACAGTTTGGTAGATACTGAAATCACTAACAATGTGGAGCTGATCAGGGCATCATATGAGAAGTTTTATCATATCCTTGAGTCCGGGATGATTTGCGGAGCCCAGACGTGGGACCTAATAATAAAACTGGCCGGAAATCGATATCTTGCTAATAAATTTCATCAGTCAGAAATGAGATCATCCACCGGAAGACCAAAGTAGCTTAACGCTTTGTTCTGCATATTGCAGGATAGGCAAAGGGAAATACAGGAACCATTTGAATCTAGTGTTAAGACACTCCGTTTGCTTAGTCCCTGCTTTCAACATCCCCGCTTTCCGCCTTTTTAGAGATATTGCGTGTCGAGTGGTGGAACTCAACGCCGCGCTTTGCCTAGTTGCCAGAGCAAAGAAAATGGAAATAGAAAAGTCCACCTTCCTCAAGTGGGAATCGAATCCTCAAACCGTCGCGTTTACGATTCTTACGCCTCTGCGCCACGACGGTCCTCTAAGTAACAATCATAATGTGGAAATATCGCAAATTGAAGTGACAGCGGGCTAGTAATGCAGTTGTAGAACTGGTAGATGATAAAATTGACAAGTTTTTTAATGGTTAGTCTCCAACCGTAGCGTTGGAATCCCTACGTTACGACTGAGGTGGCCGTACGGCAAGTTAGACCAATGATAAGAAAAAAGGCTGATAGTGACTTGACGGTAAAAAGTCCTGATCGTATACTCTGCAGGGGACCGCTATAGGTTAATGTGATGTGATAATATATGTTTACAAATATTGTAATAAGAAATTATGTATACATAAATTATAATATAAAATCGCTATCTTATGCAGCATACACTCAATACATCGCGAATACAATATGGAAAACCGATGGCAACACTTCATTCCACCAGCGCCGGTCTCCGGCAAACTAAATAAAATGAATTTAGTCTCTTCTCTCGTATCTTTATTAATGTGTATTGCGAATAGCTTATCTCTCTAAGTTATTATTTTAGCTGTCGTCTTGCAGCAGCATAGTGTGTGAATAATTATTTTCTCGTAATATTTTTTGGGCACAAATACATTGTGTAACTGTTTTTTATAAGTATTATATATAGATTAAAAATAAAAAGTAGCGCCAAACGTTCTAATTTTAAATAAAATATTAATAATTATACTTTAAACTGGATCAAAGGTAACTCTAATTAGAGGATTTATCGTTGTGATTTTTTAATATTCTCCACAAAAGCTTTTTTATGAAGCTTTTTCATTAATAAAACATCTAAAGTTGTGTTCTTAACAAATGGTAATTTGTAACAAATTTTAAATAAATTAAATAAGCTTTAAGAAAGCTTTTTAACACTTTTATCATTTTATATGGAGTTTGAAACAAAAATATAATTTGTTTTATTGTTTAATTCTAATTTATTAAAATGTTAAAATTATTCAAACACAATGTTAACTTTTTAATAAAACTAATGCTAATTTGAATAAGCTCTAAATCAGATTAAATACAACGTTTGCGGAAAAGCAACATTTTTTGCTGAGCTTTTTGAGCTTTTTGAATAGAAAATATGTTACTGAGGTGGGCAATGTGTTGCTCTTAATCGTCTTAATAAAAGCGTACATTTGTCTGCTTCTCGGTGTCGTAAAGAAAACTGCTAAACCTCGCTGACTGCACGCAAGGGACAAAAGTGGCCCATGTTGAAAATTAGACAAAGTAAAAGAGAAATACCAACTACTTCATATTATATGTATTTCTGTCAATGAAGGCTTAATATTAAGGCCGTTGTGGCGCAGAGGCGCAACGTCTGCCTGTAACGCGACGGTTACTGGGTTCGATCCCCAGTCGGGGAAGATGGACTTTTCTATATCCATTTTCTTCGCTCTGGTAAACTAGGCAAAGCGAGACGTTGAGTTCCGCCACTCAACACGCAATGCCTCGAAAACGGCGGAAAGTGGGGACGGAGAAAGCAGGGGATAAGCAACGGAGTGTCTTAACACTAGGTTCCCACGTTCCTTGCTTGTTCCCTCTGCCTAATAAAAAAAATTATAGCAGCACATGTACTACGAGAAAATAGCACTTGCGTGAACTTGAAGTGATATGATAATTTGGGGTTTTTTTTTTAATAAAATTCATTTAGCCTTAACAGGTCATATAGAATCACTAGTACGTAAAATGTGTATAAAATGGATAAGGATCTCTATATCTATATGTAAATGTACGTAAAACGTTTTAAAATTGTTAAAAAGCTCCAACCCTAGCAACAGTATTTGACGTAACAATCCATCAATCAACTTCGTATGGAAGTTGTTTGCAATATATTCACATTTTAATGTATATTGTAGTTCACTAGCATAGAATAAAGTTCGTGTAGCTTTTATATACATACATACATTTAGAGACTTATCTAAGGTTTATTTATTAAATTTACAATTTGTTTCACAAGAATAAGGTTAATACTTAAAAGTTTTTATGTAAGTGCTATGTATTATTGTAATAATTATTATATACGTTAAATATTACATACTTATTCCAATAACTAACCCGAATATTAAAATTGAAACTATCCGATTGAAATTAAGGTATATTCTCGCTAGAGTTGTTGTTTGTTTATTACTAAATGTCGAAGCTGTTAATATATCACAAAAGTTTAATTTATTAGCAGTTCTAACTTTTTGTTACTCTGTGATATGAAGTTGAAGTTAACGTTGAGATGTTTGTTTCCAGTTAGTCTTAAGTATGAAGATAGAAGAGGCGAGTGTCGTCTAACAATATTGATACTTCAACGTTATCAGATTTTTTAAGCAAATTCACTAATTGACAAAAGAAAAGATTGTATGCATAATATAGAATGCATGTTATGTAAGATTTAGACTAAAAAGATTAGCAAAAAAATGTAACGTTAAAAACAATAAAAGCTATTCCTATTTTTATTATCAATTAATATTACTATTTTATTTTTATTACTTTACTTTCCACCTATGCTTTGCTTTATTTTCCACCTTCCCTCTTCATCTTTCTTCGCTTTGATTTTCCAAAGCAAATGTAAATATTTCCTTGCAATAAATTAGAATCTACTACACTAGAACCCTTCCCACTAAAACTTCTTACAACATTCTTTAAAACGTTCTTACACCATTTACTGAGGTACATACAACCTTTTCATTCACCACGTTCACGTCAACACCAGTGTGAATATCCCAGTGATGTATGTAGGTTAATATGCAAGCTTGTTACAGAAAGCTCCGCAATTCAACATCGTGTTCCTATATAAAGTTCGTTTGCGTCGCCGCCGTCTTTAAAACAAAAACACATGTTAAGTGAAAATGTATTGGACCGCTAATGAAGTGTTTTGAGCAGATTTTTGTGA
This sequence comes from Dione vanillae, assembly GCA_037178615.1. NCBI lineage: Eukaryota > Metazoa > Arthropoda > Insecta > Lepidoptera > Nymphalidae > Dione > Dione vanillae. The sequence continues at coordinate 62,036 of JAZFAU010000648.1, read as the reverse complement.
ACTAATTTTGACGTTTGTTAATTATATTTTATAACTACCCTTATTTTTCCTTTTGACAGTCGTGGTTTAGTTTTGTGCTTATTTTAGAGACCTAGTTATGGAACTTTGCTAGCGTTTGTTTTGGTTAACACACGTTTTAGTGAGAGTTTATGTTAAAGTGGTATTTTTTTTTTAAGTGGAAACAATATATAATTGTGTAAAAAGATCCCTACTAATAAGGGTATTTGTTATAGTAAGTGTTTATGTTGTTCTTTAGCTTAAGGTAGTAGTAGGAATCTAGTTTTATAGGTTAGTTTTAAGCAACATGGAACCTGATCCACCACCTGACCCTCCAGATCCTGGGGGACAAACAATATCCCGTAAACGACAAGGTGAGGAAACATTTTCTGTTCAAGAAAACGCAAAAAAAAACTATCGTTAATCCGTTAACAGCCACACCTTCCATCCAAAATGTCAGGGTTCACCCATCTATGACTGAAGCCCCTAAATCTTATATTAGTTCAGACAAAGGACCTTTTATAGTGTATGTGTCTAGAGAAACTCCTGATCCATTTGCAGGAACCTCCATAAGGGCCATCAAGTTTGGTCAATTTCTTCACACTAACAAAATTAGTGATATTGTTAATGATGGAGTAAAAAATGTGGGTCGCAATAAAATCAGTGTCCAATTCATATCTGCTGAAGCAGCTAACAAATTTTTACTTAATCCTATCATTAGTCTATGTAAATATGTTTGCGTCATCTCAACATTTAATATTACAAGGATGAGAATTGTAAAAGGAGATCCCGTTGAATGGTCATTGGAAAAGTTTGTTGGCTCTCTGGAATTTCCCTCTGCATGTGAGTAGGTAATAAAAGCAAGACGTATAAACAGAAAGAATGTAAGTGAGGGTGCGATTACATGGGTCCCGACCCAGTCAGTGTTAATTACATTCCGAGGTCAGCAATTGAATGAAAGAGTTTATTCATATAAGTCTGTCCTAAAAGTCAAACTGTATAAATATCCAACAATCCAGTGCCTCAAGCGTTGTCGTTTTGGTCATGTAAAAGCACAGTGTCGATCGATGCCAAGATGCTACAAGTGTTGCCAGTCTCATACTGGCGATACATGTGACATCCCAAAGGAAACTTCAACTTGCATCCATTGCTCGTCAAAGCATTTTGCCATTGATAAGGGGTGTCCTGAGTTCATGAGGCAATAAAACATAAAATCAATTATGTCGCAAGAGTGTATCTATTATATGGAAGCATCTTCCCGTTTCCCAACAGTCCAGCGTTCCTATGCAGATATTGCTAAGTAAATGTTTATCCCTCCTGTCTTTACAAGCCCCCAGACCCCTCAAACTAGAATCCCTGTAAGTCCTACCAAGTCTTATCGTAAGACAGTATTCCAAGTTCCCCGTCCTCGCGCACCTGCGGCGAAGGGGTATCATAGACAAGCTCACCAAGCCATTATTCATAATTCTTCCTCTTCCCTTCCCAACGGTTGTGCCCTTAATCAGGGTCCAGACAGTTCAACTGAGTCACGAAAAGACTTGTTGGTTGCTCTGACTGAGACTTTGGTCAGCATAATCTCTACCGCTGATGAACTCCCTATACCGTCCAACGTTGCCCAGAATTTACGTAAAATCTTCCAAATCCTTAACAATGGCGTCACTAAGCTTCCTACAGTGGAATAGTAGTAGTGTTTGTGCTAAAAAGCATGAATTACTGCGTATTATTTCCCTGTATGATCCCGTCATTATTGTCCTCTCGGAAATATGGTTAGTGCCAGACTCCCCGTTTAGGGTGTCGGGTTTTGCCTGTTGACAGAAGTGACGGGTATGGAGGTAGTGCTATTCTCATCCAGCTCTCCTCTCCTTATTCTCTTATCCCTCTTCCACCTCACAGTCAACAGATTAATACTGTTGCTGTGAGGGCTTTTGATATCTCCTTCCTCTCTGTGTATATTCCTCATCCCTCCACTTCCCTCTTTCTTGAGTTTAGGTCTATTATCTCTTCGCTTCCTAGCCCTGTACTGGTCCTGGGAGGCTTTAACACTCATCACACACTGTAGGGGTGTTATTACTGTGATGGATTTTCTCCTTCGTTACTGAACTTGATTGATGATGCTAATCTTTGCATTCTCAATGATGGTTCACCGACTCGTAGGGTTAATCCTAATCAGGATCCGAGGAATGCAGTTGATCTTTCCTTATCTTCCCCATCGCTTGCTTCTCAACTATCATGGTCTGTTCTCCCCTCTACCCATGGTAGTGATCATTTCCCCATCCTTCTTTCTATGTGCAATAGAAATCCTTCAGCAGTTCCTTCTTCATTTCCTAAATATAATTAAAAAAAAGCTGACTGGAATGAGTACGCAGACTCCGTGGATTGCATGTTGGGCAATCTTCCTGAGTCTGGTAATTATGAGAACATCATTCATTGTTCTGTCATTACGTCTGCAGCTGACTTACACATTCCCAAAACACGCTCCATTCAAAATCGGATGCATTTCAATCCTTGGTGGGATCAGGAATGCTCTGATTTTGCCAATCGGCGAACATCTGCCGAGGCGTCATATACGGCCTGTATGACGATGGAGAATTACAATGAGTACAAACGTAGTGATGCAAAGTTCAGAAAATGTATTTGGAAAAATAAGAAACTTGGTTGGGTTCATTTTTGTGAATCCCTTAATCCCCGCTCCCCTTCTTCCCTTGTCGAGGATGACTCATTACATATGTAATTTGCTGACGGGTAGAACGGTATCTGTGAAACATCCGCTTCTTACTGTACCTCCCAGACTTGTCTGGAAGGGTCTGCCTCAAGGTTTAGCTTAGTCCTCTGTTATATAATTCAGTACGCTGACGACATCGTCCTCTATTATAATTCAAAGTCAATGGAGGACATTACTTATCTATTATATAAACCAGTGGCTCTCTGGACATGGCCTGGCGCTATCTGTGGATAAGTGCCAAGTGGTGGTGTTTACCAAAAAGAGAAATATTCCAAATTTCCAAATATTTAGTGAGAATATTCCCATACGGATTACAGAAAATGTAAAATTCCTAGGCATGATACTCGACAAAAGATCTGTGACCCGTGACTACGGGTTATTCGTTTTAGACCCCTTTAACAAAGTAGCTACAGAAAAAGTCAATCATATACAACATAAGTGTCTACGGATTATTGTAGGTGCAATGAAGTCTACTCCCACCAATGCACTACAAGTGGAGTGTGTGGACCCTCCTTTCCCTATTCGTCGACAACTCCTCTCTGATAAATTTGTTAGTAAAATGTTACAGCTGTCCTCCCATCCTTTAAGGTCTAAGTTGTCTAAATTATGTGAACTTATCCCTCGTGGCAAGCCTTTGCCTTACTTTCTGGATAGCTTCCATAGACTAACCTCTCTCCCTCACCCCCTGTCTTCCTTTCCATCAAACCCATTATTCCGTACATCTTATAACGCTCTTGTCCACTCTCCGCATGTTATCACAAATCCTGGCCTTACCAAGGGAGATCCTTGCATCAACACCAAATTTCAAGAGCTGGTTAATGAAAAATGGTTAAATCATGTCCTCTTCTTCACAGATGCCTCAAAGTTTTCAAAGGAGAGCTGTGTTGGTGCAGCTTGCTGGATCCCAAAATTCAAAATTATTTTACAATTTAAATGTCCCCCCCAACCTCAGTGTTTACAGGTGAGGCTGTTGCTTCGTTAGAAGCAGTCCTGTTTACACAGTCCCATGACTTTAAACAGACGGTTATTTTTACGGACTCGTTAAGCTGCTTAATGACGTTAAAGGGAAACCCGTTTCATAGTAGATTAAGATCTTCAATTGTTTTAAGGATAAGAAAAATATCATGCTAAAAGAAGAAAAATGCATTTATAGAACAACTAAAGTTCAATTCTTAGGACACGAGTTGTCCGATCAAGGAATACGACCACTGGACAAATATTTGTCGGATATAAAAAATTTTAGAACCCCAGTCAATATTTCGGAATTACAGTTTTTTAAGACTTATTTGTTAGTGTCTAACTGTAAATGCGACGATTTTCAAATTCCTCAAAGAGTGGTGTTTTTTAATTAATTATATTAAAAATATAAAAATATTATTTATTCTGTATTTAAACAATAATAGGTAAAATCATATCGATGAATACATTATTCATCAAATGGTAATTATATCGTATTTTTTGAGAAGATTTTTTAAATTTACTTCAATATATTATAAAAATATATTGTAGAAAATTTAAACCCAAGTTAATTTCTCATATAAAGATACAAAATTAAATTGTAAATAAAGAAAAATCTTTTATTTATTCGAAGACAGCGACCTATTGTTGTAAATATAAGAAGCACAGTGAAAAATCGGTGAAACCAAACATGTGAAAATATTACTGACTCAAGAATAGCGCAGCGCAGATGTGAGACTGGTGGGTTTTATATCAACAAGTATAATGTTAATTATAAAACGAGAAAAAGATACAATTTACTTTATTTCATAAACTACTTTTTTTTTTACTTTTTGTTTGGACACACATATGTTATCTCTGGCTGGTATCAATTGTACTTTCTTTATTGACAATCCAAGTAAAAAAAATCTCTTTCCTTAATTAAAATTTCTCACTCTGTCGATTCATAACCCGTCACCAACTTTGAAGTCTTAAGTCTGGTATCATCCACACAATATGTTAGTATTTTGTTCATGACTGCCAGATATTAGCACACGTGCAGAATTCATGACTTGCGGTTTATTCCCAGTATTGTCCAAGTTTAAAATTATATTTAACTAGGAGAATTACGTGATGTCTAATTAGATTAACTTTTTGTCTAACAATTGTAACTTTTCGGTTTAATTAATTAAGTTCGTTTTGAGTTGTACAAAAGTTTGCAGGTTATTCGAGTTTTGAGTTTTTATAGTTTAAAGAGAGACCTTCGGGAACACAGTATTGACGATGTTAGAGCAAGGTCTGGTATAGAAATCTATGTAGATAATGACAGGGGAAGAGGCGAAATTGGTGTGCAGAGATTATAGTGCTATGTGCTCCTTACTCTCCGGCTACCCCGCCAGGTAAACATCGTGAAGTACTTTTTTTTAAATTTTATTGAAGTATTCTTGATCAAAAGTAGGTAGGTCATTTTGACACCATGATGGTTCTACCATCATGGTGTCAAAATGACCTACCTAACAAACCTGGGTTTGACCTACCTACAAAGCTGGGTTGGAGAAGAATAATTTATAAATTATAAACGTATTTTTAACAAGTTAGATTAATAATAAACTCGAGGTTACTCTGCAGTATTCTATTTACAGAAAACTCAATAAGCGCTGAGATTTTAGGAATATATTATTGTTGTTATCTCTATCTAAATTCATAGATGTAAGCACTAGAATTACTTAAATTTTATATTTCAATATTATCGTTTTTTTTTATAATATATACTTTCGTGGCTCAGAGGGACAATATCAAACTTATTCCAAGACAAATTCGTGTTTTCATAATAATACATAATGGTACAGCGTTAAGTTCCCATTTTACAGTTAATGTCTTCAAATTATTTTAAGTACTATATATCCCCCATATGGCAGTATAGACAGAGGAAACTTAGTGTTTCCCTATGTGCTAGATAGAGTGTGAGGTTGTTTATTTATTTTATCTACGTACATTATATACAAGACAGATTTGCAAGGTTATATGGCAATATCATTTGTACTTGTAGAAAATATCCATTTTTTTTTATATAAAAAACGAATTTCACTTTTATCAATTCATAATAAAACCTATTACTTTTTTAGTAAAGCACAGGTGTATTTATTGCCGAGCCTCAACTGGATGCTATCTATAAGTTTATGCAATAAAATATTTTATATCCAACAAAATTCCACTTTGTTATGTTTGCTGTGTACTGCGTTTCGTGTGCTATACTTTTTGCTTTTAAAGCTATTGTAAGTATGGTATATATGTATAATATTTATGGTATATATAAGGGAATTGTGTTAGAATTTTTTACTTTTACTTTTTTTCTCTTAATATGTATTTTAAGCTAAAGTTAACGAACATTTGCTCAAACATATTCGTAGTAAATAATTGAATATTAATAAATGATTTTATTATGTTTCCATCATCAAATAAAGCAATACGTATATTTTATTATTATATTTCAGAATAAATTCTTATTTTTTGAGCCAAAAGCAATCTCACCCGCCCAAACTTTAAGACATTAAATTAATTCACCCTATTGAGGCTAATCCATAGCTGTAGCACATGTAAGCAAATTCGCTACGACGGTATACGACCACATCTACAATTTTTTTTCAATTTACAGTTAAAAATGACTTATCACAATTGCTTCATTTTTTATGATAATAATTATCACGTGATAATTAAAACAACCTTCAAATAAATAAAAAAGTTACATAATATAGCTCTATATGACCCCTGGCATGTAGCACAACCTGGTATACAATTTTGGAGCGTACTTTTGATTCCATATATCCTGGTACAATAGTACCGGTCGAATGTAGCGGCAAGAGTAATTGGCGTTGTGTACCATTCGGACTACAATACATACAATAACGCGTTTCAAATGTACTGTAGTTGTGTTTATAAATTATGCAAAAATGTCCCGCTGTCCGGTGCTGGTTGTTCTCAGGCCTGAGACATCAATTTTAGTATGTCGAATAATAACGAACCTTGTTACTTCTTATGTTGAATAAAGACTTTGCCTATTTACCAATAACTTACGCGATAATTTTCCAGACTGGAAATTTATCTAGTCTAGTCAGTAAATAAATGTCCATCGACACATCTATTGACGTGCTTGTACGGCATACTCCGACGTAGAGCGCAAATTAAACTTGCATCCATTTTACATGTAAATTAAAGCGAAACTGATTCTCTCCCAATAGACATTCGTAATGCATGGTTTTAATTCACACAACAGCTATGTTTCTCTTTTTGTGATGTTGTTTCTTTTAATTCTTGATCAACTGTTCCTTCTGATCTATGATGTATGGCTATATTTCGTTCGTTATTTCATTCTTATTTTATTTCTGCGTCCTTGTATTGCTTTCTGTTTATATAAGAGAAAAAAAAAAGGATTAATTTAAACAAAGCTTTGATATGTTAGTGTAGGCAATCGAATGGTAAAGTCTTAATCTCGTCATAAGTAAAGTCTTAATTTCGTTTGTCGTGTCTTCATATTTTGAAAAAATCTCTTTTAATATATAACGTAGATCAATCTCGGACTTACTTTAACTTTTACCAGAATATTTTCATGCTTTGTCCCATATAACACACGGTAGGTAGAGAAAAGAGAAAATGAATGGCAAAAAAAAAATATTTGCCCCTAAATGAAATCGAAACTGCATCTCCGGTCTTCATTTCCACATTGCCCATACATATCACGATGTTTTGCTATGTATTGTTATCTAGATATAGTTTTATATAGTTATAAATTTTTTTAAACCTCTCCAGGCAAGAGTTTTCGTGTTTATATTTAATTTATTATATAATCTCGGACAAAATCTGGCTGTAAGTGGATTTTGGGTTGGATGTCTAGAGAGGAAATAAATTAATAATTTCCGGTCAACATTTGACCGAGCGTTTGGGCGCAGAGGCGCAAGCGTCTGCCTTTAAATCAGACGGTTTGGGGGTTCGATTCCCACTCGGGGAAGATTAATTTTTCTATTTACATTTTCTTCGCTCTGGAAACTAGGCAAAGCGCGTCGTTGAGTTTAGCTACTCAACACGCAATGCCTCGAAAAAAGGCGGAAAGCGGGGACGGAGAAAGCAGGGACTAAGCAACGGAGTTTCTTTACACTACGTTCCCACGGTCCCTGCGGTACCCTCTGCCTACTCTGCCATGTGCGGGATAAAGCGTGAAGCTAAAAAAAATAATAAAAAAATAATGTATCAATAGCATATTTACACAGTATAAAAGTATAGTATCGTATTGACGACAAAATTATATGTGCAATAATATAGCGAGATAGATGTGATGTTATTTCACATTTTTGTTTCATTTAAAGTTAATTCAGGTTACTCAAGAAAACGTACAAAAATGTAACGTAGTTTGATAAAGAACATGTTATTATACGTATGGAATCCTAAAAAAGTCTTCAAAAGAAAAAATAATTAATTTTACATTCATTCATGCTTTCGTAAAACTTGAATTATTCACTAATTCTTCTAATCTTTTTCAGCATTACTTTTTTTAGTAGATGAGATATAAAGCATAATATCAAGACACTCTGTTTTCTTTTTTAAACCACAATTAGAGGTACTGCGTATAGAAACAATACTCACTATTAAAAAAATAAAACAATATGTAAAAAACTTGTCTTATAATTTGCAGGTTATTGCAACAACCCATATATTTGGTTACAAAATAGCAATTTAAGTAATTCATTAGATAACTTAACAAATAAATAATTTCGTTTACAAACGTAAACGTATCAATACGGAAGTTGCAAGTGTATATCTCACGTAGATTAGGGGACGCTGTGCATGAAGTATGTGTCGCTGATCATTGCTAGTGTGGCCATGGCTTACATAAATGTATTTTATTTAATAAAGCAACATTTTTACTGCATTCGAACATTTGGGGCTCGATCAACATTAATAATGTTGTCGGTTGAAAATTAGTGAAAGTGACTTCTTTGTTCTTTTAACTCAAACGTGACGTTCTACCACCTAATAGACAATGTAATTTGGATACAAAATGAGAAATAGAGTATTTTAACGAAGAGAGGAAGCGAATTCAGTGCTCACTCAGGCGAGGTAATCCTTGCTCGCTTCAGTCTTTGAGCTTAATTTCACAATACGTTTTATCTAAAATTCGGTAGATGTTCAAAACCAAAAAGAAATTATAGAATTTTTGTACTTATTAGAATGACTAATAATGGAGACTCACATGTAAACCAATAAAATATTTATTAAGAACCCTGGAAACATTAAATGGATTCACCCTTCTCTATCACAAAAAGGTCACTCTACATACCTGCCTCAGTCTGTAAAAAAACATTAAACTAATAATACAAAAATGATGGTCACCGTAGTGTTTATATATTTTTCCAACGAGCGTCGTTGCGGGCCATTCCGTATCGCCACCCATACTCGTAAAATTGTTACTGTTGACAGCTTTTGTTTAGAAAAATGTTATAGAGTTTTCTAAAATTGTTAACTACATATATATATGTAATATATGTTAGTGTCATAGTCACGTTATGTATAAGATATAATAAAATAACTAGAGCTTTAGTACGGTATATTTTGTAGTAATGTTTTTTTTATTGGTGGGTATGTGTGCTTGGTGGTTGATGATTTTAATGTCAAAAAAGCTTTTAATTTTGACTTCAATTCTGTGGCCAATCGGAAATAACTGAGAAATTCTAAGGGCCTCATATAATTCTGAGCTTAATCTGAACTTCTGAATAACTTATGGACTATTCAATACATAAACATTGTTTGAATTGGTATTAGAACTTCTTGAGATTTGTGCGTTTAACCAAATTAACGATTTTTTTTATTATTTCTTTTAGGGATTAAGTGATTATTATATTTTTTTGTATACCTGACCTTTTGGAGAAACTCCAGTAGGCAGCTATTATGGAATGACTTTGCTGGTACTTGTCACAAATTTTATACACTTTGGTTTCACAATAAGTAAATGAACGTAAATCTAAGTGGTAAATTGGTAAGAAAGTAAGTTTCTCATTTTACTTACCAATTATATCGTTTTACGTGTTTAACAATTGTTTCTTGATAATTTGTCTAATAAAGGAAAACAAATTCAGAGCAGACTCAAAGAAAATCTTTACGTAAATAGTCTTTAAAAATTTTTGTATACAGGTCTAATAAAGCTATAGCAACCATCGGCTCGGTCCGCTAAGAGAAAAGGCAACATTATCATCAATTAAACAAAAACAAATAATTTAATCCGACATATCTCGATTGTAACACATTAATAATAATGAAGTTATGATTTATATATAAAAGTTATTAATAAAATTCATTGCTTACTAAGTGGCTAATATATAACGCAGAATTGAAGTCAGAAAGCTGAAATGGCACGTAGACAGTGTAGGATCTCCTACACTACCTTCGTGCGATTTCAAAGCATTCTCTCCTAATTATCCAATTAAGAGAGAATGCTCTCTTAATTTGGTTTAAATTTCAACAGAAACGAAGCAGTTACAGCATTACAAAATACAAGTTATCTGTACAAAATGCAAATGAAATTGAATGAAATCAATAAAAAATTTATGTAATTAAAGAAAAATCTGAGACTGTCATTCAACTAACGACCCTTGATACTTAACAACTGTTTTCAGCACATCAAATTGAATCCTGATAATTCCTTTATGAAAGAGTCAGCCAGCTTTAACTGACTGACTCTTTCATAAAGAAATTATCAGGACTATTCATGTACTGAGGAAACTGAATGGTAATCCGAAATAGATTCACCTTTTAATTGGTGTTCCATACATGTCGTTTTGTACTAAAGGAAGTAGATTTTCATACTATTTGCTTTTGAAATGTCGTCTACTTTAATATAGGCTTGTGACACACTAAAATTCTTATTAAGTACATAAAATAATGCCTGTATACTATTATAGTAAATATATAATATAATAGGAGAAAAAAATTTTGTTAGCAACGCAAGAAGTACGGTACTAAAATATTACTAAGTGATTATATATCAGTGTACATTGGCAAAGACAAACAAGATTTATGGTTTTGATTCCACGTTAGGGGTAAAATATTTTCAGTTTCCCTTTTACAAAATAATAAAATAATGTATAACACAACAAAACGGAATGTTGAGTTCCGACACACAACTTTCCGTCTCAAAATTAGGCAGAAAGCAGGATGGAATTGAGTGTATTAGCACTAAGTTATCTATTATATACAAATTATAATTTTATCTACTTCATAAAAGATAGATGGAGAGAAGATTCTTAGCATTCCAAAGACCCACTCTGCGTACGTTCGTTGGGGGTCCAGTTACATGCAATGCTTTTTACTTTTTTTACACGACTCTTCTGTGGGTCCTCTCTCTTAATCAAACTCGAAATTATTCTACTAGAGCTGGTTTTAAAGTCCTTTTAGAAATAAGCTGGTGCTAGTTTAAGATATGTCAAGATATTAAAACTATATAAGTAATATATTTTAATGTTAATAGTCTAATTATTGCATAAAAATATTTAATATTAGCTAATATATACATACATGTGCTCTTAAATTTTTATCTTTGTCTTTATGTTCAGTTCATACTGAACAAATGAGTTATTTCCGTTTCCCAAGATAAGACCAAGCGCAGTGTGCAGTCTTGCAGCGAGAAGCCACAAAAAGCTACAGTACTACCATTATCACGTTACAGAGTAGCATTATCAGACTTTCACGTTATATTCATATACTGGCACTACCTTAAGTGCCACAGTAAATGTAAATTTTGTGACGCAGTTTATTACTTGCCAAGCTATTTATCATGGCAGTCTATTTGAATGTAAATTGGTTTAGTAGATGTTATTATTTATGATAGCACTAGTATTAATTGCTTCAAATTACACGTTTCAGTAGGAAAAGTTTTACGTAGAATTTTATCGATCAGTAAATAAAGATTGCTTAGTAAAAGCTCCGGTCAATTTAAAATATTTTTTTTAATTTTTTTAAATTTCAGACACATTCATACTCAGACACATTAATTATCGGCGAAAAAATCGTAGCGAAAACGTTAAAGACTGTCATAATGTTTTTAGTTTTAGTTTTCTGAAAGTTTTTACTAAAAGTCACTTTTAAATGCAGCCTGAATAAATACTTCAACCGTTTAATTAAAAATTCAAAGTATATCTTTTTTAACTGGCCTCATCCCGTTCTAATTAAAACTGATGACGTGTTAAGTTCGTTACTCAATTGTGCCTATCTAGGTTAGTACTAGGAAAAGGTCATTAATTGACTTGTATATTTAGTAATATGAAATGAATTTTATTCAATTCTTAATTAGGACACTAACATTGCAAATTGCACTTTTCTAGGCGTTAGTTAAATCATGTTTTAAATGCACAGCAATTACGTTTTTTTAATAATTTTTCTAGCTGAGATGTCACAGAGGGAACCAAGTATTGATACACTCTGTCATGTATTTTTGTAATTAATGTATTGTAATTTTATTAATATATATGGGAAATTAAAATAGCAATTTATATTGAGAAGACATGAGAACATTTTAAACGTTAATTTCTTGAACTCGTTGGACTATGTACCTCGATGTGACCAACATTGTAAAGGTAACTATTATAGATACAGCAAGTAACAAGGCGTGAAGAAATGAACAATCACTTATTGATACAAAATATAATCACAAGCAGTCTTACTTTACTAAAGATACTGTGGGCCCTAAGTATCAACTGTATGATTGTGAAAGATTTATTCTTAGAGCAGTACCTGCGCTTACCTAAGTCACTAAATATTATTTTAGTGTTCTCTTTACAATACATTTACTTAGTTTCACTCGCCTCCACTATCCCCACTCCTCTCTCTATGAAACCTAATTCCTCTAAAATACGCAAAAACACGTGCTAAAATGCCAAAATACATTACTACCAGAGTCAGAAACCAGATATCATTGTACGTTATATCGCTTATTATTGTACTTACTTATTACCAGACATTTAAATGAACCAACGATATCGCTGCTTATGTTGTTGCGTTACAATATTTGTAGGACTAGAAGTTGCAATCATAAGCTTCAAATTAAAAAAAAATCACTAGAAATCGAACCTGTAACCTCATTTTATCTGGGAAAGCGCCCCCTAGTATATAATTTCCTGTCGGTGAACTGTCCATATACGCTACATACGTCATTTCTTAGAAAGGATAAAGTCACATCACGTCAACCTTCTTTGTAGTCACGACTTACTAAAATAGGGTTTTACTTAATTGTTTGTGACAAATATAGTATGAGGAACAGATGTTGTTTTGAACATTAGCGGATATTGTAGGCTTAGATTGTGATTTCACCTTTTTTTTAGTCTACGCTTAGTTAGTGGTTCTATTTCTAATCAACACAATATTTTTTTTAGTTTTAAGATTATAAACTGGTCACTAAACTCTAAATTTCAATTAAAAGAGACTAAAAATACTTTTCTTTTTAATATCTCTTTTGTATTGATATTTATTAATAATATGTAACGATTAGCTTTAACAACATATTTCGTGCTTAAATTAATAGTAAACAAAAAGATTTACAAGAATTGAATTAACAGCTTCAATTGCCGAAGAAATAAAAGCTACTACAAGCTCTTAAAGCAGTTGAAAAATACATTACAAATAAAAATTACATATCTTTATAAATAAAAAATAAAGTTTTGGGGAAAAAAAAATAACAGTCCGCTCCCGGGTGGGGTCGAACCACCAACCTTTCGGTTAACAGCCGAACGCGCTAACCATTGCGCCACGGAGGCGTATGCTACGAATTGGTAATCTAAACTTTAATGTACTGATGTATTTTATTATATATTTTTTTATATTATAATTCATAATTCAGTATTTATAGAGGCTGAAACAAATTCTCTGTAGGTTGCTGCATCCCTCAGATACTGTTTTGTGAACGTGAAAGATATACGAAATCGTATATAGGATAAGTTATTTTATCTCTAAGCTAGTTTTTACCAGCTGCGTCTAACAACTTACACTTGTGTGTGACACGTGACATATGGTAAGTGCCCAAGGTCACAGTGCGTACACAAGGCTATATTGAAATAATTTATGCAATCTAAGATATCCAAAGAAATATTATTAAAAGCACATTAAGTTGCAATGATTAATTTCTTCAACGATACAAAAAAAATATTACTGTACTCTCTTTTCCACTGTTTATTGAAAAAAAGAGTTGACGATAGTGGTTTGCGGCTTTTAGAAATCCAGCAAACGATTTCGTGTGTACTTTCACTTACGCGAGTTTTGTTCTTGTTTCCAATCACATCCGAGTCAAATGTTTTATAATCCAATTCTACTTCGGTTCATAGCTTTCTGCATAAGCCTCGATAATAAGTGTAACGTGTATGTAGTCGATGAGACTTACAAAGAGATTTATTTTAACTTGTATTATAATATCATACCATGAATGATATTATTTTATTTCAAAGCGTCAGTTTTTTTAAAATAGAAAATAATATAAAAATGAGTCAAATAAAAACCAAGACTCCTTCAACAATTTAATTTTACATGTAAATGGCAGATTTAAAATAAATATATGTCGAGATATAAACCCAGTATTATAGATTACAACAGTGTGTGTGATTAAAGGATAATTCAAAGAATCTGCGTCATACTTCATTAGCTGTGTTGAAAATCCTGTGGTTAGTTAAGTATTTTATTAGTATCAAAAAGCTTCATTAAAAACATAATTATAAAGAAGGTTAGATTACATTTTGAGTATAACAGGTAATTTTCACTATCCAATTTTCGATGATAACAAAGCGTTAGTTACGAGAGCTAGGAAAATTAAAATACTCTATTACTTTCCTTTGAATGGAAATCGAATCCGCAACCGCTACATTTACAGTCAGCGGCTGTCCTTCGACAGCAATAAATACATATTTGTTTTGTAGACGGGTCTTATCGCGATAATCTTTACGTATTACAATACCTTTATTGCCCGACATTTCGGTGAAGTTGCATTCACCGTGGTCACGGTGAATGCACTATATAAAAAAATAAATAAATAACTACAAAATTAAACAAAATCTATTTAAAGTATTAGATAGAAGCTTTGTTAGTCGACTGTACTGCATTACTGCACTTGCAAAGTATACACTACACAGTGCTTAGCGCTAACTACAGGGACGTGTGTGAGTTCAGATGAAAGTGTTATGTGGAAAAGATAAAGATTTTCTAGTTTTTTTTTTATAAAACAAAGATACATGTGAAATCTTAATATTGGTTATATTTTTTTCATCATTTTAATGATGGCTTTACTATGTGCATTTTTATGTCAAAAAAGAATTCAATAAATACATAGGTACTGCACTAAACTATTTATATAGCTAGATCATTTCATACAAAATTGTTACCTGCGTCTGTATATTTAAATTTGGCTGATTCCAGAACCAGCGATGCGTACACAATGTGAAAGATTAATTGAAACAAAATATTTATCATTTAAATATTGCATGATTGTTTTAATAATAATTTTTATTGTGTGTTTACTTTGTAATACTAATTTCACAAGTACGGACACTCTGGCTATTATTATCACTATAGTATGTTACTGACGTTTTGGTAACGACTACAATGTACACTTTGTCCATGTCCGCCATCATGGCCGAACTGGGTTGATAGATGGATGGCGAATTAGTATTTTAATAATAGTCAATTGTAATAGACATGTTTTTTGAAAATTTAATGGTATACTATATAAATTTATACTTATATACATATGTATGTATATATATATATATATATATATATATATATATATATATATATATATATATATATATATATATATATATATATATATATATATATATATATATATATATATATATATATATACAATATTTAAAATTTTAAAATCTTTACTAACAATTTTTATACCTTATTTCATTTTTAAATAAATAATATTATATCTTCACGTATACTAGAATTTTACAGTACAGGCACAGACAATGTCTTAACTGATCATATATTTACATCTTTCTTACCCGCATGAGAAGCGGAAGTCTACGCTAGAGACATTCTGTCCCAATATATTATGACAACTATAAACGAAAAACATATTCGCTATGCAATATTATTTAATCTGCACCGTCAGAAATTTGAGTTAAGCTTAGTATGGACAAGATTAAGTCTATCAAGGGAGCAATAAAAAATAACAGAAGCTACGAAGTGACGAAGATTGATGGAACACGGCGTGAAAAGCACGATGAAAGTAAAAATCGCACACCTACATAATTATATATGTACATTTACAAGTATATTGAAAAAGATGAGATTTTTTTTTGCCAATGTTACTAAAAAAAGCTGATTTGATTGTGAAAATATTGTATCTTACTTTTAAGATGAAAAGATCGTAGAAAAGAAACCTGAAACTGAACACGTCATATCTTGAATTCAGAAGGAAATTAACTAGTTTTTGCACTAGGATCACTCTGGCCGTAATGTTCATTCATCGTAAATTGATAAATTTTGTAGCTTAATATTATTTTACCGAAGTGTGTCATCACGCATATTTATATGATGATTCAACCAAAGTTAGTCGTAGAAAATATATTGTTTTTCTTATAATCTATAACTTAAAATTACAGAAATTACATCAAAACGTTTGTTACATAGAATGCTAATATGTCTCTTAATTTATAATCTACTTTAAAGGCACATCTATTCCTATTTCAGTTCTAACTTGTAACATTAACGATATTGTTACGATAAAAGCTTTGTAAAAGCTCTAAAACGTCTGTACTATATCTCATGTTGCCGCCTGGAACTTTTCACAAAGTATAATTCTGTTTTACCTACGTGTTATTTATTTGCACTTGTATAAAGTCATTATGTTACTGGCACATTAAAAAAATTGTAGTTGTCTTTCTTCAAATAGGATAAAATACTTTATTTAATTCTACCACGTCTAATCGATAGAAAATAAAACACACTAAATTTTATCTTATTTTATTTATTTACTTGTAATATATATTTATTTACTTGTAATAAAACACACTAAATTTTATCTTATTTTATTTATCTAATTGTAACCGAAACCTAAAACATACTAAAATTTGATTAAATTTACGAAATCCCAGCGACTTTGAGAACGTGGTACGTAGTACATGTCATGAAAGTTTCATACAGAGCTTCTCAAGGCTTTATTGCTTGCTTAAATGACACTATGAAGATATTTAGTTCATGAGTAAACATGAAACTATTTATTAACTATTCGTATCTCATATATTGAGAACCTGTTAAAGCTTGATTCGAATTGAGCTTTTATTAGTAAGTTGTATAATGAGTGCATTTCAAAGAAAGTGCTATGGGTATTTATAAATATACATATTTACGAAATAAAGGTCAATTTTTGAAGCTGGATTAAACATGAACGTTAGTTTAACATGTAAAATTATAAACTATGAGTAAAGTACAAGTGTATTTATTATATAAAAACGCAACAAAACTTCGTGTCATTTTATGTGAATTTAATTAATTAAGTAATAATTAAAAATTATAACTTAAAATTGAAATAACGATAATATTTTATGAGACACAGTGTAGCACCGTCTGTTTGTAAACGTGACCGCTACGGGTTCAATCTCCACAGGGGACAATGATATATTTTTTTTCTTTTTTTTTTTGAGCTTCACTCTTTATTCCGCACATAGCAGGGTAGGCAGAGGGACCTGCAGGGACCGTGGGAACCTAGTGTTAAGACACTCTGTTGCTTAGTCCAGCTTTCTCCGATTTATTTTTATTTTCCCATTTTGAAAAGACAACACGGCAGCAGACAAACTGCTAACGGCTAATTACATTTATTATTATATTATATTATTATTTATATGCCTACATTAATATATTGTGAGACAAACAGAGAGAATAAAGATATATACATATGTATATGTGTATAAAAATATATTTTGAACTACAAACTATTTTTAGTACTTTTAATATTTTAGTATATTTAATTTACTATCGTAGGTATATATATTTATAAGCGTAGCCACGCCTGTGCCAAATGTAACTAACTAAGAGCTGTGTCTGTGTGTATCTTCCATATATATTATCGTTTATTGTCCTAATTGAAAATTAAATGGAATTCATTTAGTAAACATTACTAAAATATGTAAATTAATTAATGATAAAGCTACACATAAGCTGACTAAATTTTCTAGTACTAACTTAGATAATTGTAATTAGGTAATGAATTGAGCACGTCATCAGTTTTAATTAGAACGGGACAAGGCAAGTAAATTAGATATAACTTGGAATTTTTAATTAAACGGTTGAAGTATATATAATTACTGCAAAGTAAAAGCTCATGTGAAAGTGAAAACATTAAGAAAAAATATTTGCATAATATTTTTTCTTAAGAAAAAATAATGCATTTTTTAAATTATTTTTTATTCCTGTGTATACATAACATAATATTTTAATGTGTAAAAAAATAGTAAGCGTTATATTTTGTTTAACGTTTTAATTTGATATAAAAAAGAATAACAAAAAGATAAATAGTGGGTAATTGTAAAAATCTAATGACTATTTAAAAAAAATACCGCCGAGTTTCATGCGCCGGTTCTTTTCAGGTCTGAGGCCATAAAGTTAGTGTCAGTGTTTTTGAAATTCAAAAAATTTATGTCTTACTTCAACGTGTCTACTAATTAAGCTTTACTTACTAAGAGGTAAAATTAAGCATTAAACTTTTCATACTGAAACGTTCAAATTAATGCAAAGATATAGCAGTATTATCCTAAATAATAATACCTACTAAACCAATTTACATTCAAATAGATAAATAGCTTGACAAGTAATTGTGCCGTGTGCAGTAAAAAGGTATATAATAAACTGTTTCACAAAATTTACATTTACTATGGCACTACGTGAAAGTCTGATACTATTCTGTCACGTGATACTGGTAGTACTGTAACTTTTTGTGGCTTCATGTGTGTGACTAAATATCACGCTGAGATTTATCTTATAAAATGGAAATAATTCATTAATTTCAGTATGAACTGAAACCAAAGCCCTTTTCAGTCAAAAGCTATACCGCTAAGCCTACCAAAGGGTACCAAACTATTTTCATTGCATTTGTACATATATCGTAATTTTATGTATTTCCTTTGTATGTTGAATTTAAGATTTGCTTCGAAAAGGGCGGAAAGCGGAGACGGAGAAAGCAGGCGCTAAGCAACGGAGTATCTTTACACTAAGTTCCTATGGTGAATACAGTTCCCTATGCCTACTCTGGCATGTGCGGGACAAAAGGGTGAAGCTAAAAAAAAGTACGTATGTATAATACATAATCAAAATATGTTGGATTAAAATAAACTTATTATAATTAATTGTTGATAACGTTGCTTTTTTTAGCGGAAATGCTTTAATAGACTTGTATACAAAAATACTTTCAAAGACTACATATATAAAAATGTTCTTTGAATCTGGTCTTAATTACTTTTTTTTGTTCTGAATTAAAATTAAACGTATAAGTCTTTTACAAAAATTATCAAGAAATAATTTTTCCAGCTTGAACAAAAGATAAAATCAGTATGTAAAACTAAAAGTTTACTTTCTTACCAAAATACCACCACAGTCTTTTCATAGTAACGGCCCACTTACGATTGTTTAAAACGTCAGGTATACAAAAAATATAACAAAATGAGCAAATTATCTTATCATCTCGATATTAAAGTAACTGAACGATTTCAATTCATTTTGTATTACAGAACAAGTACTCTTAAGCTCAATGATATAGAATAATTTTTTTTTAATCAATTTTATTTTAAAAAGAAAATGAAAAAGTGAAATTCCTACTTGGAAAGAATTATATTTATTTTTATTCTGGCAACAAGACAAAGAAGACGAAAATCGGGGATGAGAGTGTCTTAACAGTAGGTTTTATCTGTTAAAAAGTGAAAATAAAGAAAGCAAAGTAACAATTATGTAGCACATACAGTTTAAACAACAGAAATACTCGTACACACGCAACTACAGTGCATGTATGTATTGTACATTTGGATCGCGTTATTGTTAGTCCGAATCGTACACAACGCCTATTATTCTTGCCGCTACATTCGACCGGAACTATTGTACCAGGATATGGAATCAGATTATGCTGAATGTCCTTGGGACATATAGAGCTATAATATATGACTTTTTACTATTAATAATGTTTGTTTTAAATATCATAATAAAATGTTATACGTAAAAATGGTAGGTTTTGGAATATATGTATATTCATTCCAATGACTTTAAATAGAAAAAAATAATGGTTTTGTAGCGCGTCGTAACGAATTTAATTACATGCGCTGCGCTTATGGATTATTCTGGATAGAGTGAATTTATTTAATGTCTTGAATTTTTGGGCGAGTGAGAAGCTGTGATAAACTCAAAATATAGGAACTTGTTCAGGACATACAATAATACGTATATGTATTGCTTT
Organism: Dione vanillae; assembly: GCA_037178615.1. Classification (NCBI taxonomy): domain Eukaryota; kingdom Metazoa; phylum Arthropoda; class Insecta; order Lepidoptera; family Nymphalidae; genus Dione; species Dione vanillae. The sequence goes on along the minus strand of JAZFAU010000648.1, from coordinate 41,901 downwards.
AACGATAGAAACAAAAATAAACTCATGTATTATTATATTTAATTAATTATTATTTTATTTTATGTAATTAAATTTACAACGAACATAATAAAGTAATGAGCAAATAGTTGATATCTTCAGTTTAGAACTCATATGTTCTTGACTTCTTTAGATTTTAAAGACTTTTTCTCATATCTTAAAATATAAAAGTAATATAATATATGAATATTATATTATATACTATACTTAGAATAGTCTTAAAAAGCAAAAAGAATAGCACACGAAACGCGGTGCACAACAAACATAACGAAGTGGAATTTTGTTCCATATCAACATTTTATTGGATCAATATATAGCTAGTATGCAGTGGATGCTGCGGTAATAAATACACCTGTGTTTAACTAAAAAAGTATTAGGTTTTATCTTCAATTGATAAAAGTGAAATTCTTTTTTTTATAACAACAATTTGATTTATTCTACAAGTACAAATTATACTATCATAAAATTTTTTAAATCTCTCTTGTATGTAATGTATATAGGCAAAAAAAATAAACAGCCAAGCCACGAAGCCTCCCAGAGAAAAATATTCTGGTAAAAGAAAAAAAAATATGAGCTTGTCTTAACACTTACTCACCTACAAAAATATGTACATATGTTCTAAATTAACCATTTTGCTAAAATATAACCCTGCAATTTTTAAGAGACACCTATAATTTATTTTTATTGGTACAAGAAGATATAAATGTCAGTGTTATCTTGAACAGATTGCATTTACACGATTAATGTTGGCAATTTGGCCACAGCTTATTAAGCTCAGTATAAACAGGCGCACAATGCTGTGATGGATTGGCTAATCTAGCTCGCTCGAGTAATTAGACCTACGCTGAAGAAGTCAGGTTACTTTGTGTTGTGTCTGGATTTGTAATTTTAAATATTTAGATGAAGAAGATATTGTCAAGATTTAATAGGAAAATTTACCGAAGCAAGATTACAGTGTGATTGAATTAAAAATTTGATACACTCTCAAAACTATTACTTTTTCTGTAAGTTATTCTATGTAACTTTGTTTTGCGTCTATTGCACATATCGGCTACAATCTTTAATGGAAGTGAGAATGTATCAATATGGATTAATCAAACATATACGGACCCGACTAAACTAGAAGTTCTAATATCTTACTCATCAAATGCAAGTAGTGTACTTCGAGATATTACATGTTGAGTGCCGGAACTCAATGCTGCGTTATATGTTGTTCATATGTGAAAAAATATAAATAAGGTATTTCCCCAAGTAATAATAAAACTCAATACCGTCAAGTTTACAGTTTGTTAAGCATTGCTTTCCTTCTACCTTTCCTAACTTCCTAACTAGCCTATTGCGTCTTTAATATAGTATAAGCAATTATAATTAACCTTATCGTATTTGTGACGCTTCATTAAGATATTCTGAAGCGTAACCGATATTTGAAATCTTACAATAATGGTAGATTATTACGACACGTTGCTTTGTACAACATCTGTCTAAATAATATATTATCTATATCAAGATCTATAAGATCTTTCCTGCTCAAATCCCCGAAGATAATAATATATACTGCTCCCTATATAGTGCTCCACAATTTTCCATTTTCCACGTTTCATAAAAATCAGCTTAGCCGTTCAGCGTTCCGTTCTGTCCTGTAGCGTGCGAATCACTAGAGATACAATTAAAAAACTATTTGCAATTAAAAAAACAACTTCGCATATAGCGGGTTGACAGAGGAAAGATAGTGTTAAGATACTCCGTTCTCTACTTTTCTCCTAATCAACGTAGCGCTTTGCCTATATTCTATCCAAGCATGTTCCTACAACACTTTTCTAACTATATAAATAAAGTTACATCACTCAGAAATAATTTTATCATTTAATACAGATAAAATTTAATGAAAGAGAGAGATTGAAAAATAAAAATACAAATGTCAATCAAGACATTTTATGTGTATACGTATTTAGTGTCCGTTTCTTAAATTACATTAGTATACATTATTTGTACGAAGTCCTACCAAATACTCATTTAGAGGAACTCGAACAGTGAAGATGAGCATTAAGAAGTAACCTACTAATAGACAGTTCCGAACTCTTCCGGCATCGAGTAGAGCATAGACACGGGGAATACATAAAATGTTTTATACCATATGTCTCTTCTTAACTGATACTTGTCAAGGAAAGATTTGTATTACAATCAGTCAGATTGTTTCATTCATTCAGATTAACAAGTTCTCGCTCTCGTGTTCAGTAGAGCACATACTAACCGCATGGAGACCGCCTCTAATAAATTATTAAATAAGTTTACTTACGTAAATATATCTCACAAAATTTGTAACGAAATTCCAAGCGTTAATTACAATAAGCATTGTTTGTTCATATCTGGCAACCCCGACTGGTTTTTTGAGTCTTTGTCGAACAGCCGGCGCGAGTAGTAAAAAAGTGGCACGTCAGACTTCTTGAATCGATATAATAATTAGCGGTGTGATTTTCCTTCAACCTTATTTGATTTCCCCTTTGTGTTTTCCCCTATTGATATTGAACCTGACAAAGACAAACCTACAAAAGATAATAGTGCAAGTGACCCTAAGTGAAGAGGACTAATGTGAAACATTCCATGGTGCCATGAACGACCAGTGTTTGTGTTGTGAATTATGAAGATAAGGTACTGTACATTTTTATTATCCTAAGACTGACTATAAAGTAAATAATTAATATAAACCTCCCCCTCAGCACGCTTCCACAATTGCGGCAGACCCCTACCCCCTACAATGTTCATTTTTATAGCAAATGTTAAAGCACTCCGTTTTACGCTTTCTGCCTTTCGTGACATTACGTGTTGAGTGACGGTACTTATCGCCACGATTTACTCGCCAAGTGGCTATCGAACCCACAACCACCGTGACGCTGCACCCTGATCGTCGGCAAAACCAAAAAAATATTACAATAAATAATTCACAACACAACACGCAATCTCTTTTAATTGGGGAAGTGTGATAACACTATTTTCTCTCTGCCTACATGTTTTCGTGTTAGTAGTTTTCATTATATGACAACTAAATTAATCAAAAAAATAAATAAAACACCATAAATACAAATAACAATATATCCATTTTCTATTACTTATGTTACAGAATTTGTATTACAGAACTGCAAGTCTAAAACGCCTGTCAAAACTAATGCCTAAGTGAAATACTTGGCGACATATTTTACAACAACTGTTCTTCTTCAAAGCAATTATCAACAGTAGTTAAATAACAGAGATTTAGTAAAATAACAATTTTACTCTTAGAGTAACTCTTTACTCGTAACGTTTATAATTCCTTAATCCTTAATCCTTAGACCTTCTGAAGGTTCCATAGTTTCGTAAAATAATCACAATAAATATTATAAAGCCATATTTTTTTTTTTATAGCTTCACGCTTTTATGCCGCACATGGCAGGGTAGGCAGAGGGAACTGCAGGAACCATACGAACCTAGTGTTAAGACACTCCGTTACTTAGTCCCTGCTTATTTCGTCCCCGCTTTCCGCCGTTTTCGAGGCATTGCGTGTTGAGTGGCGGAACTCAACGCCGCGCTTTGCCTTAGTTGCCAGAGCGAAGAAAATGGAAATAGAAAAATCCATCTTCCCCGACTGGGGATCGAACCCAGAAACCGTCGTGTTAGTCGCGTTACAGGCAGACGTTGCGCCTCTGCGCCACGACGGTCCTCTTATAAGCCATATAAATATATAATTAATAGTAACAATACATAATTTGATAGCATTACCGTTAATATCTTACTTTTCCTATTAAATAAATACTACACAAAAAGATATTTAAGCTGTACCAAAAGCTTATCCATGCTTACGAGCAATCAATCGTAGCTCTTTCTATACAATCTATTCTGATGATGATGAATGCAAAAGTACAAAACAAAGTAGCAAGCTTAGTGAAGCCTTTATTCGAAATGATAAAACCACTTTGACTATTCTTGACCCTCAATCTAACTGCAGTTGTAAAAAAGATGAGAAATTTCTTTAACTGTAACAGTTGAAATGTACATGAGTAGAATTATTGTTTGGGTTAGAATCCGAATTTGATCCGGTTTTATTTGAAATATATATTTTATAAACATGAAATGCGCAAATTAACTATTTGAATTCTATTTGTATTACAAAACAAGTACTTATAAGCTCAATTGTCTATATTTGCCGTTTAGCACAAAAAATAAATAAATAATATTTTATTTAAATGAAATTGAGTAAAATTTCATTTGGAAAGAATGAAGAAGATGGAAATCAGAGAACGGAGTGTCTTAACACTTCGTTTGATAAAAAAATGAAAATAAAGAAATTAAGGACACAATTAGGTAACAAACAGTTTTAAGCTATACATACACAGATACTCGTACACACACAATACAGTGCATGTGTGTATGTACATTTGAACTATGGGATTGAAGTCTGAATGGTACACAACGCCAATTATTCTTGCCGTTACATTCGACCGGTACTATTGTATCAGGATATGGAATCAGGAGTACGCTCTTAAATTGTATACCAGGTTATGCTGAATGTTCAGTAGATATATAGAGCTATAATATATGATTTCTCCTATATATGATAGTCGTTTTAAATATGACGTGAAAATATAGTTTTTGTATATAATAATTTTCACGTGATTTACTTTTTTTGTGTTAAGTTATATTCAACTATATATACACTCCAATACCTTTAAATAGAAAAAAAAGTAGACTTTGGAACCGTCGTGCCGCGTTGTAGCGAATTTGATTATATGCGCTACGGTTATGGATTAAACTCGATAATATCTTCTAGTTTGGGCGGACGGGATACTGTGTTTAGCTCAAAATATAGGAACTTGTTCAGAAACATACCAATAAAATACATGTATTGCTTTATTTGATGATAGAAACAATTAAATCATTTATTATAAAACGCAATGAGCAAATAGTTGGTAACTCCAGCTTAGAACACATATGAAAAGATAAAAGATTTCAAACGTACTTTTCTTATATATATAAATATAAAATTAATATAATGTATGAATATTATATATACGATACTCGCAATAGCCTTTAAAAGCAAATAGAATAGCTCACGAAACGCGGAACGCAACAAACATAATAAAGTGGTATCAATGTATAGCTAGCATCCAGTGGATGCCGCGGCAATAAATACACCTGTGTTTAACTAAAACAGGATAAGTTTTATCTTCTCTTATTAAAGTGATTTTTTTTTGTAAAAACAATTTGATTTATTCTCCAAGTACAAATTATATTATCATAGAAACTTGCAAAACTGGCTTGTATTAAATGTACGGACTTAAAATAAATAAATTGCCATACATTCTATTTCACCTATAGGAAACCACTAGGTATGCTTTATCTATACTACTATATGAGGGTCTACTCTATATACTACATTACTATACTATATATACGACATATATAAATTGAAATTATAACAGTTATGATCTTGTCTCTCTGAGCCACGACAGCATCTATTTGTATTCATTGTAATATAAAGGTAGGAAATAACAATAATATTGAAATATAATATAAAAGAATTTCTAGGGAAAGGGTTCGATTCCCACTCGGGGAATGTGGATTTTTCTATTTCCATTTTCTTCGCTCTGAAAACTAGGCAAAGCGCGGCGTTGAGTTCCGCCACTCAACACGCTATGCCTTGAAAAAGGCGGAAAGCGGAGACGGAGTGTCTTAACGCTAGGTTCACATGGTTCCTGCAGTTCTCTCTGCCTACCCTGCAATATGCGGAATAAAGCGTGAAGCTACTAATAACTGAACTATAATTTTCTTCTTAACAGATGCTTATCAAGGAGAGAACTGTATTACATTCAGTCAGATTGTTTCTTTCATTCAAATTTACAAGTTTTCATTTTCATGTTCAGTTAAGCACATACCAACCGCACCGAGACCGCCTTTAATAAATTATTAAATAAGTTTACTCATGTAAATGTATCCCACAAAATTCGTTACGAAATTCCAAGCGTTAATTACAAAACGCTCACTTAATCTATCAATATAAATTTCAAAACCCTTTTATGCTACCTATAATTTTGAAATATTTGTAAAAGCGGCTAAATCATCGAAACGTGAACGTTTAAATTATATTACACCTACATACTAATCTAATCTTCTGGGTGAGCGAGTCTAGAAATATTTATGCGGTTGTATAAAAATTTAAATTATATATAGGTTTTAAGAAATGATCATGATATCATGATAATGATTGATATATGAAAAGTATATATCTACAAAGAACAGAAAAAATAATTTATACAAATTTCTGCCTAAAGTCTCTGGTTTAGAGTTCAAAATTGGATTGTAAATAAATAAATAATGAATGTTTAATAGATATCAAATTGAAATAGTTTTATAGAGAATGGAACTTAATATAAACATCAAATTTATAACGCAGTCAAAGGAACCTATTATTATGACTGCTACTGCGCCTAGTCTGAAGAGCCAGAGCGAAGAAATATAAGAAAAATCTCAACCGACGTATTTACAGTCAGAGAAACTTGTATGAAAGTGGCTTTTGTATTAGGACATTCCATCTTGCAAGTTAATATAAAAATATATTTCTATACTTCATCACTTTTTTTAATGTCCATACAAAAGGCCATTATCCAGAATAGAATTTTCTTTATATAAAACATTTTGGAATTGAATATTGTAATAGTTTGGTTTTCAGTGTCAGAGTCAAACGTTAGAAAGAGTTATGTTGCTTGTTCGCAAAATAACTTGCTCGTAAAATATAGTTCGAAGGTATAAAAATACACGCTAAATGTAACTTACTTGCAATATTTAATTTAAGTGTAGTTAGTACATTTACTAGAATACAATGCGTAAAACATATTTATAACAAATTATTATTATTATAATTATTATTCTTTCTTTATTTAAATATGATAGCCCACAAATGAAAAAAATACACAAAAGGCGATCTTATGGCTTAGTAGCTATCTCTTCCAGATAACCTTTAGGGCGAAAAGAAATATTTTAACTAAAAGAGGTAGGTAAGAAAGAACTATGAACTATTCCAAGTATACATAAACAAATACATGATACCTATAAGACAATAAATAGGATTATCTAGTATATTATTTCAAATTATACATAAACATATACATTACATACATATACAAAAATATATACCTACACGAACATATATACTTATATACATAAATACATACATACATACATACATACATACATACAATACAATACAAACAAAAGTAATCTAAGAACTTGTCGACAATTTAAGTAAATGATGTTTATGGCTTTTTTAAACGAAAATAATGATTTTGCCTTACGGATATTTGTAGGCAAATTGTTCCACAATTTAGTCGCTTGAACTGTAAAAGACTGATCATATATTTTCGTTTTATGAATCGGGATGCGTAACGTTAAGTTGCGTGAAGATCGAACCACATTCCCTGGCGCAGCGATAAATTCAAATTTATCCTTCAGGTAAGAAGGAGCAGTAGGACTGAATAACACACAGTACAAGAAAGTAAGAATACGTAAATTCCGGCGACAACGTATGGGAAGCCACTTGAGCTTTGAACGAAAGTAGGATACATGATCATATTTACGGAGCCCGAATATGAATCGAATAGCCAGATTTTGAATTCGCTCAAGTTTGTTAAGTTGGTCCTCGGTGACATTGGTAAAGCTTGCATCGGCATAATCAAGAATAGGTAATAAAAGAGAATTTGCTAGCATAATTTTGGTGGGTATAGGTAGAAAAGAACGTAACCATCTCAATGATTTTAACGCCAAGAACGTTCTTTTGCTAATATAATTTTACATATAACTGTAAACTAACTTTGGATTTCATTTATATTAAGTGAATTTTATTTGCTTCTTATCGTTAGAAAATAAAGCAAGTTGAGTTCCGCACCTGAATACACAATGCTTCCAATATGGGCGGAGAACGAAAAGCGGACTGTTTTAAGATAAAGTTCTAAATCTGCCTACGATACTACGCGGAGACCTGGAAACAATAAACTTGTCCACATGATATAGTATTTATAATGTAATAAATATTTAAAATTGGATGTATATTTTAAGAGTTAGACACTGTTGAACTGACACGTCCTGTAATTACTACATTCAATATTCCAGTTGAAAATTTATAAGGATACTCAATTGGCATGAACTAGTATAAAGTGTAAATGTCAGTTGGAAATTAAGAACAAGAACCAGATGAATATTTTGTTATTTTCATTTATCACACTCGGTTACACTGCACTTACACTTTACACCTGCACTTATAAACTTATTAAGTTTGCACGTTGAACTACGTACCTAGAAATACCGTAAACACTTGCGTCACGTGAGGCAGAATAACGATATGCTAACTTAAACTGTCAAAATCTGAAACTGAACGAACAAAGTGTCTACATTTTCTCCGTAAAAACGTAAAATATTAAACACAACTGCTCACTCATTTATGCAAGCTAATAGCAATTACCAGGCTAGCATCATACATACACACACCTGTCACTGATAGTATCGACACGCAATTACGTTGATGGCAGATTGACGCTCGAGCGGTCCCAGTGCCTCTCATAGACATGTTGCGTGATCGATAGTCGATAGCGAAGGCGTAAATTATTTACTACAGTGTATGAGGCCAAAATTAAACATCACTGAAGCATGAAATCGTTTTTACGAAATCATCGGTTTATCACCAGATAAGAATAATGTTCATTATCTGGCAAATAAGCAACAAATTTTTGTTCCACGCTTCTCATATAGAAATATCAAGCAGGTAAAGAAGTGATTATCTGCTAATTAAGCTATAAGCCTTTATCTAGTAGACAGCATTAACTACCTTACTATCTAAAATTTTATTCATTTACGGTAAAATTGGCCCCAAAAATCTATTATTTGCGTGTCAATCACTATCTAACTCGAGCGAAATACACTATAAAAGCTAAATAAATAAAAAATACAAGCAAGATCAGATAACAAAACAATGTTATCCCAACAATCAATACAGAATATAAACTCAATTTCCAGTTACAAAGCCGCACAGGCGCGTCGGTCGAAGCACGCAATTAGCTGTACGGTGCATTCTGAAGATGTGAGCAAGAGCTTGGCTTGGCTTGTTGCAAGTATATTTTCTGTATTGTTAGTATATATGTGTATATGTGATTCTAGACTGATTTATAAAAATAGCTTCTTGCTTTTTATCGTGTATGAGAATTTATATGTAATAATATATTTTCTATGTGATTTAGACACACCTTTAAGCAATTGAAGTCAAAAGAAATTCTTGTCACGAAATGGAGATATATTTAAATAATGGTCATGACTTCAAAGTTTATTTGAGGAAAAAAAAATATAAGATCAAAAGCGCGTCTACGTCCACCTTAAAGGCCGGCAACGCTCTTGTAACACCTCTGCTGTTACACAGGGCCGTGGGCGTCGGTGATCACTTACCATCAGGTGACTCGACCGCTCGTCTGCTTTGTCCTTTTCCTAATATATATATATATATATATATATATATATATATATATATATATATATATATATATATATATATATATATATATATATATATATATATATATATATATATATATATATATATATATATATATATATATATATATATATATATATATATATATATATATATATATATATATATATATATATATATATATATATATATATATATATATATATATTACTTGATTAAACACTATCTTGTCCTGGTCCTAAGCACTATATAGCTTTTTAATTATCATTATATAAAACATTAACGCCGCCATTAGTCTAGATCGAATCAGTAATATAGTTACTTAATTAATCTTAAGACCGATGCAATGAATAAAGCCAGAATCATTAGTCTCACAAATACAGACATATTAATTGTGATTGAAAGCTCATTTGGGATCTAATTTATTTTCTGTTCTATGTAATTTGTCTCATAACACTTTGCCTCTACTTCGACAAAATATTAGAAATATTTGACTTTATTATAAAACATGCTCAGTTAGATACCTAGTTCGCTTTTTTACCAAATTAATTTGTTATGTCAATATTCTCAGAAGTCAAAATTTAGCCTTACTTATTCGTATGTACTTCCAAAGTAATAGTACAGATAGTAAAAAAATAATCTTAGAATAGAGTATGTATAGACAACTACAAAACTTACAGTCACACACACAACGTGAATCGAAACATGATATATTTTTTTTTATTTTAAAATTAACTATTTTCTTTGTCAAGTGTAATAATTAAGAAGTTCGACATTATAAATAACTAAATGGCGAGAAGCAGTTTAAGGTTGTACCAAATAGTAACTTCCGTTTGACATTTTCTCCCTAACTCATCGAACGAGTCACTGTATAATTAAAGTAACTTTTTTCCGTGCCTATGCCCTCGCTATAAATAAGACCCTTAAGCTGTATATGAAATAATGCATTCTAAGTTTCAAATGGCAGAACTCAACGCTGCGCTTTGTATAAACTCTCAGTGAAAACTATGCTATGTACTTATACTTTACTTTATTAGGCTTTTTGGAGGCAGTTATTCAATGCGATGGTAATTTCACGAATGAATCTTGAAGAATGAACATTTTTACTTAATATTTTGTCAAAATATTACAGTAGATACATATATTATAAAGAAAATTAATCGTATGTTTTCATCTCACCGTGTAAAAAAATCTTATATGATTTTAAAGCACTAATATATTAAAATAACATTCTCTCTTGTCTAATGTTTGACCCCTGGGTGACGAAAATTTTTAAAATATCCCCATAAATATACTAACAACCTACTAACTATTTCCAGCTGTAGTCTATTAATATTATAACTAAAATACAAGCCTTGTACCAATCTCAGAGACGATTAGTTCATATTAATTATTCTTTAGGCGATTTATCTCGTCCACTTAGTCTGCAACTATCGCAATATTAAACTGAGAATTGAATGAACTTCGTCTTCAACGATCAGTCAATTTTGTACTGGAAGTTTTGTGCAAGGAGAACAGCAATAAGTTCAAATATACAGTATAAGTATTCATTATATAAGACATCATAAAATGATTAAAACTATAATAGATTTATTAAAAAGAAAATCAGATTATTATTGCGTATTATGAACGATTTTAAGGTCTCTATCATTTAAGAATATACTCATTCATTTATCATTGAAGAACGATATTTTGAAGCTTTTATAATCAAACTTAATATCAATAAAGATTGAATGTAACGAGAATGTACAAAACATTTATTGAAAGACGTACAAAGATTTTCCAATTTCTTATCTGTTTTTAATTTAATAACTTGAAGAATCACAAGTACAATATATAAAAGTACTTACTTCGTGTATAGAAAATTATTTTAAATGAATTCCGTTTAAGTTCAGCGACACATTGTAGATTTTTACAGATTTCCGCTACGACAAGATTATTGCGAAGAACAGAATGCTGTTTTCATTAAATATTTTTTATGAATTTTTAAGTGATAATCCACTCTTTGATAAATGACTCAAAGAAAACATAAAAAAGTATTATATTTCTCTTTCAATCTTTGTGTGGATCATTTCGAGACATTGCGTGTTTGAAATTCGCACATTACACATAACGTTACTCAAGTGGTGGAACTTAACGCCGTGCTATGCTTTGCTGCCATAATGAGCCTATTTACTATACAGATTTTTAAACATTCGTAAGTGAAGCTACAGTAAAAACTTCTATATATAAAAATATGACATCTCTACAGTGTTCAGTTTTGAATAACATTACTGAAGCACTAGACAGAGCCTAGAGCTAGACTTGACTTAATTAAGTTAAACATTGCTATACAAGAAAAATTATATAAGTTTTCATCGTAGTTTCCTCTCCACTTAATAGTACACAGTTAGATACTTATTGTAGTCGGAATACAAGCGTAATTTTTCATTTCATTCTTGTATCAAAACTTGTATAAATCTTTGAATGAAATATAAAATCCGTGTAGAAATGTGTTAATTTATTTTAATTAGGTTCTAGAAAAATAAGGTTGCGAAAGTTCATACTATGAAGAACGTTTAAGGTTCATCCGTACGCAGTAGTGCGTCCGCCTGTTAAAGTTAGGTTTGTGGGTTTCATGCCCTCTCGGAAAATTATTTTTATTGGCTTAATTTTGGCAACAATGCAAAACATGATATTGAGATCCACTTCTTATGAGTCAATGTCTCTAATGCGGAGGAAATTCACTTTGCCTACCTTGCTTTTTGCGAGAAATTTAAAATTAAATTAATAAACAAAAATTAAAAAATATGTAAATATCAGAAATATATTTCATTTTATTACTTAAAAATACACTTAAATGCTATTAACACTTATTATACTGTAATCTTTTTTAAAATTCTCAAGATTTCGGCTGAAAATCTCTAACGTTACTCGCGTATACATCTCACACTTGACAATGTAACGCCTATCTATGAACACATATTTCCAAAGTCTACTAAAATCTGAATTAACAAAGTAAGCAATTCTAAAGGCATACGACCGTACCATAAATGATCGTAGAGACAACCGCCTCGAGCCAGTACTAAGGGATAGAGAGCCCTCAATAAACAGTTGGTTGTTATCACAATTCACCTCGCCTTATCTGCTCTACATGACCCATCCGGATATTATTGTTTCATCATTACGTAGGTACCTTGTATAATATTAAAACCTAAGTATAAAACTGTCAATGTATATTAAAATGTCGGTGATAGAGTATGTTATAAAGAAATGAATAAGTCGGAGACAATAATACGATTCGTTTGATAGTTATTTCTTTATATACAGTAAAGCGTCGCAGTTATTTCTTTATATACAGTAAAGCCTCGGGCAGTATTAAAAATAATTAGCTATGACTGTAACGTGACTAACGTAACGTGATTTCTATAAAATTGTCAAAATAGATAGTATGAGAAACGCAAACCACATTTGCCGCACTATGTTTCCAACAACTTTCGTTTAAAGTAAACTATAACAGAGAAAATATTATTTCTACTGCTAATATGTAACTTTGTTAAGAAGTGTTATAAGATTAAACGTATATAAGGATTGTTTTAAGCCATAACAATTGAAATTATAAATATTTTAAGTGTAATAAACACAAAACGTAGTAAGAACTTAAAGAATTAATTCTCGCTAAAAGCTCGCTGGTGATGACGATCATTTTGTAAGCTTCCAATTGGTAATCTAAATGGTAAAGTAACAATAATAAAAATATTGTCAATATTTTAGAATATTTTAAAACAGTGGTTTATTTCACAAGTGATGGATGTAGGTTCAAGTTCCACTATATAGTATTTTTATAAAAAAATAGCTCACGTGTAGGTCTACTGAAATAAAGCTTATTTTCTCAATGGTAAGGAGTTTAAATTTATTTAGCTTCGTAAAGAAAATGAGTAAATCTACACCATAATTCTACATACAACAAAACCTACTTTAGTGATGGAGTTAGTGTGCGAAGCCGCGGGCAGCACATTAGTCGATGTGTAAACGAGAGCGTCACCTATAGTGATGTCACGAATGTAGTTTTTTTAACATTTGCAAATGCGAGTGCGAATATTCAGCAATTTTTTTAAATTAGGCGCTTATTGTTTACGGCAAGCAGGAGAGTACTTTGGATTGAAATATTAAAAACCTGAGTATTAGCTGAAAACTTTTATTAGAAGGGAGAGAGAATTGATTTCTGCTTGTTTAGATTGCAATAAAAAAAATTTTTCATTAGATATAATGAAGACTGATAAAGTGATTACGAGGTTTAGTTACTGTTTTTTGTATTAAAAAACACAAAAGGTAAACAGCAGTAAACTAATTTTGATTTTTATAATGTATTATCGTCGTCAAATGTATATTTTTTTTGACATTCATTATTTGAAAAACATTCGCAGATTTTTTTGCGAACACGAATGCGAATGTGTAAAAGCGTGCGAATATTCGTTACATAACTAGTCTCCAGTATCGAGTGAACGTACTTTAGGTTCCGCTCGTATTTATCCCCTATCTGCAGACCGTGAGACGCGAACTGCTAATTATTCTGAATGTGCCAAAAACATATACGTTGTACCATTATTGGATGTAACATTTATTTTATTTTGTTTCTGTTTTTTGTGTCAAAAGAAGAAATAACTAATAATAGTTAAAAAAATAACTAACAAATAAACGTCAAAATTAGTGCACAAAACTTGCTCATAACACTTTACAGCGGCTCTATACATCTTCACTTAACATGTCTTTTTGTTTTAAAGACGGTGACGTCACAAAGGAACTTTATAGAGGAACACGAAGTTGATTTGCGGAGTTTTCTGTAACAAGCTTGTGTATTAACCTTAGTGTAAATTCTTCATAATATTCATTCAATATATGCATGCAAGCTTTTTTTAAATCGCATTATGAATTTGTTCAAAAATTCTGATAACGTTATAATATAAACATTGTTTGACAACACTAGCCTCTTCTATCTTTATACTTGAGACTAACTGAAAACTAAACCAACATCTCAACTTCAATTTCAACTTCAAATCATAAAGTAACAAAAACTTTTTTTTTTTTTTTTTTTTTTTTTTTTTTTTGGCTTCACGCTTTATCCCGCACATGGCAGGGTAGGCAAAGGGGACTGCAGGAACTATATAAGAACCTAGTGTTAAGACACTCCGTTACTTAGTCCCTGCTTACTCCGTCCCCACTTTCCGCCATTTTCGAGGCATTGCGTGTTGAGTGGCAGAATTCAACGCCGCGCTTTGCCTTAGATGCCAGAGCGAAGAAAATGGAAATAGAAAAATCCATCTTCTCCGACTGGGGATCGACCCAGTAACCGTCGCGTTACAGGCAGACGTTGCACCTCTGCGCCACGACGGTCCTCAAAACAAAAACGTAGAATTGCTAATAGCACTCAAACCTGTTGTGATACTATTACAGCTTTGACCTTTTGTAGTAAACCCTATTGAGAACTGCATTAATTTCAATCAATTCGTTTTAATTTTAAGTAAAAGAAAAAGAAATTGGTATATATTACGTAGCGTATACAATAATTATAATAATAATATGTATCACATGTATAGCAACTTTCAAATATTAACCTTATTCTAGTGAAACAAAATGCAAATTTAATAACTTTTATGATATTTTTTATACCTTAGATCAGTCTCTAAATATAAAAGCTACACAAAGCTTATTCTATGAAGTGAACTACAATATACATTAAAAATGAATATATTACAAACAACTTTCATACGAAGTTGTTTGATGGATTGTTACGTCAAATACTGGTGCAAAGGTTGGAGCTTTTTTAAAACTGTTTTACGTACATTTACATACAGACAGAGATAGAAGGACGTTGTCTGCATATTTTGTGTTTACGTTTATTATGTACTAATATTTCTATACGATCTTTTAAGTTAAGATTTGAAATAAATTCTTAAAGAAAAAGCAATTACCTGCATTATCACTATCACTTTCCCCACTTCGTAAAACAAAGCGAGTGGGAAAAGAGAAGTGGAGTGTTTGTAATTTTTTCATTAATTTTCTTTCTCTGGTTTTAAAACTTTCCACCCAATTTTCAAGACATTGCCTGTTAAATGCCAGAATTCAAGGCTGCTATAAAGTTTTGCTATTGTTATATTATATTAAGTAACCCTATTCAGAAAGGAATTTAAAACGAGTCTGCAGATGGGAGTTTAAGAACAATCTATCACACGAAGCACTTATATGCAATTGGAGCGGAATATGGTACAACTAACTTTAGATCTTGTAATGCTAAAATATGTGAACATTTTTAAAGACAGTTTCAATTCTTAGTTCTTTTCCGCATTTAGTTTATTTTTGTATTTTTTGGGTTTCTGAGTAATATTACACAAAATTAGAATTTTCTAGAACGTACAATGGGAAACCGATCGACTGGAGTTTAGTAACACGGTTTTGTGTTTATCCTCTATATAAATTTAATATATATTTCCGTAGATATTTGTTTAAAAGACTTAAAAACACACAAATCAATATTAATGCTGATTAAAAGTGAAGCTGTAAGAGTCATAAAAATATGAATAATAAACTATTCCTTATATTTCGAATATGCATTTAATCGTTTATTCATAGCATTAATCAAGTTGGACAAGAAAAAATTTTGTACGATAATAACTGAACATAATGAGAACATTTGGGCCGGTTAATTGAGTTTCTTCTTCCTTTGTACTATGTAACATACATGCACCTATGTAAGTCTGTAGTATATATAATTTTTGTAATATTCTACAATTATACAAATTAGTAAGCTTAAAAATTATACAAATCTTATTCAAAGCGGTCGCTCTTAGTTCTAAAATAAAAGAAGACACTCTGATTTGACATAAAATTCTCTTACTAGAAATATATTGTATACTTAATTATATATTTTGCATTTTTTTTTAGCTTCACGCTTTATCCCGCACATGGCAGGGTAGGCAGAGGGAACTGCAGGAACCATAAGAACCTAATGTTAAGACACTCCGTTACTTAGTCCCTGCTTACTCCGTCCCCGCCCCATTTTGCATTTCTATTATTATAAAAAGTCGTAAATACTTTCATAACATAGTTACAACTTCCATTCTTAGCAACTCTATGTGGAGATTTCTACGAAGCTACACTCTATTCTACAGTTGTTAGTCTTTTAGCATATTATCCAGAAAAAATCTAACAGACCTCTCATACTAATTATGCGGCACAACTCAATTGCAGCCTGTATATTATATTTACACATTGAACATATCTACCTACATTAAGTGAACGTTACTTTAAACGTAAACCTTTTAACTTTTCACGAGTAATTAAGTCAGAAATTTCATAACACATTTTTCATATTTAATCAAGAATTTTTGCAAAATGAGTGGTTATTTTGAATAATTTACGTTAAAAGCTGTATTTTGAGGTTAAATTAATTTAATTGAGACACCTTTTGCTATGTTGCTATTTAAAGAGCGGCATATTGTATGTTGATATTAAAACGACATCCAACCGTGAGTTGACACGTTATGTTATTAATGCGTATGTCTGCTAGACTTAATATTATGAAGTTGTAGAGTTTGTTTAGTTTTAGTTGATAGTGCTTATCTCAGGAACTCGAACATTCAAAGTTATATTTGTTATTCTAGTTTTATAAACAGTCCATCTATAGAGGGAAGCTAAAAAGATATTATACTATTTTTACCACATAAGTCTTTTTGATGGTGCTAAATGTAACGATTTTGTCTCTTGCAATTGTTATTACCACTTAAACAAGTAGGTGAATCCTAAATCCTTATTCAAACTTCATCTTTTTGTCCTTTTTAACCTGATATTTAAAAGTACTTTAAATCATAAAAATTCGTGCTTGGAAATATTGTCTAAGTAAAGGATATTTATTTTCCATCCATCCGACATCATCCAGGTTGCATGACGTGTCAGGTGAAGGTAATAAATGTTTGTCAGTTTATCTGCTCATTAGTTAAAGAACTTCAGCTATTTGAGGTTGTCATATAAATATCATATTCTGAATTTTTTTTTCAGTTTTGTTCTTTTATCATAGGTTTGCTGCATGATGCATAGGCGAAAGGAACCTAGTGTTGTGACACTGTGTTCACTGTTGTCCGCTTAATTTCCGGAACATTGCATACTAAGTTGCGGAACTCAACGCTGTGCTTTCATCTTCTTACCAAACTGATAAAAACAACATTTTATTCTTCTCAGTGGAAATTGAACTCACGGAGTTACGCTAGCAAAAGCAGTTAAATACTTAATAGCAAAATGTAAATATTTAAACTGGTAACTTTAAGAGAATTAATAGAAGATTTGTGAGATTATTTCATATTACACAAACACCACATTACTATAAATGTACTCACTACTGTGACATTCACCGCACGGTACTGGCTTACATCAACAATTGGCATTGCTTGTGAATAATTAACTCATGTTTTAATATGTATTTAAAGTCAAGTACTTAAATAATATTTTAATGTATTGGAAAATAAATAATTGAGTGACTATTAACGAATTTGTTTCTTATATAGTTAAGATTATCTTTCGTTCAGATTAAACGAAATATATTCAAATTTAAACACTAAAAATATTCTTTGAGTATTTCTTTTGTTTTTTTTTTCACTACCTAAATCTCTAAAGCAGAGAAAACAACATAACTTCGGTTTCCGTCTGAATTCCAGAATCTGAATCATTACTAGTTAATTTGCAGAACTTTACTAACACTACTTACTTTGATTTAGTAATAAGAAATCTATTTTTATATTTTTCATAATTTTGATAGTTTTCAAAATATCCTCGTCAGATGTTCCAGATTTTGTGTTTTTACACGTTATATATGTATATATAAATGCTTATAGACTAAATTTTGCTACGAAGCTATTTATTGACTTATTTCTCCATTCGTCAGTTTATTTTTACATAATAAGTATTCAGTTATTATAATGTTTTTCCAGGCCTAAAAGATGCTGGACGAAAATATAAAAACAAAGACACAAAAATCACTGCGGATAGAGTTGACCCTCATATGTCCCATGGTGAGCCATTGAGTGAAGAGTATCAGGAGTCCATTTCCACCCGGACACGTCTTAGCATTCCCAATATAAAGCAATCGACATGGAAAGCTCACGACGAACGATTAGCGGTCCTGTTAGAGCATCCGGGCTCGGAACAGGAGTTAGACACGCAAGTAGAATCTTTCCAAAAAACTATTTATGACTATTTCAACGAAATATATCCGTCTCCAAATCATTACGCTCGTAAAAACAAAGAAAACGCGTTTAAGTCGAAAATGAGGAGGAAAAAAAGAGAGTTAAAAAAGAATCTTCGTGCAGCCAAAACGATAGGCGATAATTATCTTAGTCACCAATTGTCTAGGGCGCTACGGTCAAACCTGAAATTAATTCAAGGTATATCGAAACAGATCGCGGAACAACGTAACAATTTCGATCGGGCTAAACACGAGGTAGCTTTTGATAAAAATCCTTTTGAGTACTCAAAAAACATTTTTAAAGAAGATAGAGGTAAGCTTTCCTTGACCGATGAGGCAACTTATGAACATTATAGAAGCACGTACGAAGTAGCTAATATAGAAAGACTATATAAGGAGCCAAATAAACAACGACCTGAGATTCCTCACACTGAATTTGAAAGTGACCCACCAACTTTAGAGGAAATAAATAAACAAATCAAAAAGAAACCATCTAAATCAGCTCCAGGTCCTGATGGTATCCCCTATATAGTATACAAAAAATGTTCATCTGTTCGTAAATACCTCCACAACTTATATGGTAAAATCTGGTCAAGAAAGCAAATACCTACGTCGTTTGGAGAAGCGGTATTTGTTCTCATTCCTAAAAAAGACCGGGTAACAGATCCGAAAGATACTAGGCCGATTGCTCTTACGAATACTCTATCTAAAATCTTTTTCTCATTACTTCAAACGAAAATGACCCATTTTATGATTAGCAATAGGTACTTCAGGCCGAATTACCAGAAAGGGTTTCTACCTGGAGTTTCTGGATGCCTGGAGCATAATAGTTTGTTAACTGAAAGTTTAAAAGACGCCAGAATGTGTGAGAGGCAAATTACAGTGTGTTGGATAGATTTAGAAAACGCGTTCGGGTCAGTACAACACGATCTATTGATGTTTGCGTTAAAATGGTACAATTTTCCTACGATAATAAGCAACATAATCGCGTCATACTATTCCAAATTAAAATTCGTTATAACCTCTAAAGACGGCCATTCAAAACCTTTAGGCTATAAAGTAGGTCTTTTTCAGGGTTGTTGTTTATCCCCAATAATATTTAATATCGTAATAAATATATTTTAATAGATAATCTAATTAAACAAGAGAAAAAATGGGGTTATCGGTTTAAGTTCAACAATAAGTACACAGAATCCATCCTTGCTTTCGCGGACGATCTTGCGATACTGACTAGGAATCCAAAGCAATGCCAGCTGCTATTGGATGAAGTAGACGATTTTTTTGCGTGGACGAAAGGAATGAGGACAAAACCTAGTAAGTGTCACTGTTTATGTCTGGGAAGGCGAAACACTAAATATACCTCATACGATCCGGGACTTAAAATTGGCGGTAAAAGCATTGCTATAGTTTCCGAAGCGGCACCTTTTAAATTTCTCGGCAAGAAAATAGACTACAAAGGCCGCACTCCATCTTTAGATGTACTTGTCGACAGCTTTTTGACGGATCTTGAGAAGGTAGATCATCAACCTATAAGTAATGTCAAGAAAGTTTGGATTTACGACAATTTTCTAACATCACGTCTGAATTGTCCTTTCCTCGTGTATGATTTCAATAAGACCCTCTTAACAAAGTTAGATGCAAGTGTCACAAAGATACTGAAGTTTTGGCTTGGGCTAGCGCATTCGGCGGACACCTCAACCTTATTTAGAGATAAAAATAGTTTCGGGTTGAGATTAAAGAAACCATCGGAGCTCTATAAACATCTAGAGTTTCCAAAACACACATTCTGGGAAAATCACGGGATGAGATTGTTATCTCACTCCCAAAAGACAGAAGTGTCCCAGAGCTCGAGTCAAGACTTCAATTCCATAAGCAATTTATGATAGGAGCACAGTCTAGTAAAGTAGGGTTAGGATCAAAGAGGAAAGTTCAAGACATAGACATAATAAAATCTTTTATTCGGCAAGACGAGAACGACAAATATAAGGTGCACGCATTGGGTTTAGAAATGCAAAACGAGTGGCTAACTATAGGAGAATTCTGTATCCCTTTAGCTTTAAAATGGCGCACCCTAATTCACGACTGGTCTCCAGCACTATTAAAATTCTATCTAAATGCGTTCGAAATGACTCTTCCAGATCAAAGTAATTTAGTAAGATGGAGTAAAGCTACCGATAAATCTTGCTACATCTGTAAAGAGGCAGTAGGGACAGCTAAACATATGCTGGTAGGGTGTAGGGTACTCTTGGATAGTGGTCAATACTCGCGGCGCCACGATAAAGTACTAGAAATCATACGTGAAGCCGTTAGTCTATCTGTAGCAAGAGCACAGAGAAATATAACAACCAGCAAACGCTCAATAGAGTTTGAGAGTGAAAGAAGGTTTTTATAAAAAACCCACACAAAAACCTTTCTCTATATTAGATCCGTTAGAGCGTTAATGCATTTTAAAGGGGCCCCTTTAAACCTACACTTGGGTCGCAAGTCCAAAGCGCTGATCGGAGCTCCTCTTCCTACAACGCGATGGGCCCGGCACCCGCACGGTGAATCCATGGAATGCTAAGCAGTTTTCTTTTCTTTTAATATATCAGAGGTAACTATTTTAACTGTCAAAAATTTCTCTTCTCAATATAATATTCCATTCGAAATTTTAATATAATTTAATGTAAAAGGTTGCTTTCGACACGTTTGTGCGTAACATTTTAAATTAATATCAACGTAGGCTTCATATAACTGCTAAATAATAATAACAAATTACATACCTGTATTTGAATAATTCAATTAACTATTGAACATCAGGTCATAAAACACTGTGTATAAAATGTTCATGGGTTCTATTTCCACTCGGGGGAATGAATTATTCTGACTTCTCTTCTCTGGCTGGTGTTGAGTTTTGCTACTGAATTAGAATTAGGCAGAAAGTGTAGATTATAACATTTTAACTGTAAATTTGAATTTAAATTCCACTGTCACAATGGCGTAAAATATGTAATGATTTAACATTGATATTGAAAGTTATCGTAAATTGATAGTTATTATGTAGACTGACAATATTAGTAATAATTTATCTAATACTTTTTTCATATAAATTATTTATATATAATACAAAGTCTGCTATTGCTGTCGTAAAGTATCTATATGTAGAGGCCAGGTCGAGTGTAAACGCAACACATTTCCTCTAATCTTTTGATATGGCAAGTAAATAAATAAGTAATTAAATAAGTAAGTGGATGAGCAAAGTAAGTATGGTAATTCATGAATATATTGTATTTTTTTTCATTTTCATAGATAAATATGTTAATTCGTTTTGATAATGTAGAAATGTGGAGAACAGAGTGTCTTTACATTAGGATGTCCACGTTTCCACTATCATATACCGAGACATATCAAAATAGATTAAAAAGTAGCACGGTATAGCTTTGTAATTTAGTAAGCGACTGGTTTTAGTCCTTTTAGTCTAATTCGAGCAGACATTTTAATTAACTCAAAACTGTGGGAAGTGAGAGTAATTTAGCAAATATTAAAGGTTTGTGAGGAAAATTCATAATTAACATTACAATACAACTTTTAGCTCATTTATAATATTTTCTGCGCGGTCTCGTGTCTGAATTAATGAGAAGGTTCTGTGCCGTTGAATTTCAAGTAAATTGTTATATTATGGTAGATTATTGTATTAAGTTTTTTTTTTTCATATTTAAATATTTGTAAAGTGGAAAATTTGTAATAAAACTATTTTGGCTCAAAGGATCAAATGACTAAATATTGAGGAGTCGCCACTGTAAATCTACTGCTGGTGGTAAATAAAATATTGTGCCTTATAAGATGTATTTAAATGTCCTCAATAGGGTTAGCCTGGTAATAGAATCGCTTGTGACTTAAGTATAAAGTGTTCAAAATTGAAATATACAAAAACGTAAGTTAGACGTTAATCGTTAAGTTATAACGCTATTCTGGTAAAATAGTTTCATTTAAACCTGAAAATGGAAGCCGTTCTTTAAATGATAATGTTGAAAATGAGGATGAAATAAAACTTGATTACCTAATGATATGAGTGATGAAATCGGAGGAATCGATAACCACTGTCATCAACTTCAGGATAGATGAGAAAATAAAACAAGGACAAAGGTACAAACATTTCCAAATATTCGTCTGAATACAAAATATGGAAATCTATATTAAAAAAGATGTCACCCCTTGCATCTCCTTTACAAAATGCCAATAACGCACCCCAAGTAAGAACGAAAGCCCAACTCGATTACAACTCCACAATATCATTATTTTATTAATTTTAAAAAGAAATACTTAGAAATGTAATACCTGATCCATCTATACCTAAATCACCTCTTCTCATTTGCCGTGTGAACAGGCAGCTTAATTAAAAAGTTTAATCGCTAAACGAGTATTAAGGTCACAGAAGGTTCGATATGCCCCATATTTCTCTAACAACTCTCTCATATTTTGTAAAAAAATGAGAGAAGATGTAGTATAATATCTTTATTAGTTACTTAATAAAAGTAATTGTTTTTTTATTAATTTATTTTATAAAATAAAAACAATCGTGTATATTTATAATAAAAATTGTATATGTATACAAATTAGTAACCGTTAGTGTATTACTACTAGAATATCTACATGTAAGCGTACTTAAGATATAGAAACAATTGAGTACTGCATACGGATGTAGTGATAAGTGCATATATAAATAAGGATATTACACGAACTACTTCGCGCTGTGAACAGGTGTTAAATGTATTTCGCCTAAGTAATTGTAAAGGAAATTACAAAAAGGAATAAAAAAAAACACGAGGTAAGTGTTTTTCATACATTTAATTAAAATATTAAATATATATTTTCGTTTTAGTATATAGTAGTGATATTAATATTTCTTAATCGATTTTCTTTTTTTTTTACAACACTATACATTTAATATTGTGCATCATCCTTATGATCAGCATCGTCGGGGCACTAGCTTCAGGAAATAACGGCCCGTAATTAAATTTTCTTGATGTGTAAAATGGTCCATGCTCCTGGTTCGCTGTATATATTATATTATCATATGTATCAATAAGTATGTATATAATCTACATATACATACATATACAAAAATATACATCCAATTACAAAATTATGTCTCAGTACCAGGATACTAAACGTGTGATATAAAATATTTACCAAATGTTAAAATGAGAAACATATATTTGAAATATGTTACAATAAATTTACATGATATTGCGTCGCCATTTTAACTCATGACCTTCACACTATAAATTGCACTCTTCGTAATAAATACAAACAAAAACATACACAGATACTTTGATAATGCTTAAAATATACCAAATAATATATAAATATGAATAATAAATACTAGTATTCAGTCATTCATGAATTAAGGCAGTAGTGAAGTATTAGGACGGTTGAGGGTTCGATTCCCATGAAGGTAAAATTAATTATTTTTCATTTCTTATAGCAAGACGTTGAGTTGAGTTCTGCCACAGAACATGTAATAATTTTAAATATCATGGAAATTGATATAAGAGTGAATTACGCATTATTAATGGCATATTCGAAAAAATATCTAATATTGCGTCTTGGCTCACGCTTTCAAATAAGTAAGTGTCACGTATGACACATGACGTATTTTAAATATCCATTGTAAATCTGACTACGGATACATTATATGATGTAATGACCTATGTAATAGCCTTCTTGGATAAGCGAGCTGTCCAAAAATAAAACGGTTTACTGCACACTGCTTTCCTGAGACAAGCGTATTCCACTAAGTATATATTTTAGCTTGGGATTTTAGCTTGAAATCTCCGGACTAGGAACAGGATCTACTTTGGTAACATCTCGCTGTTATCAGATAAAGTGAAGTAATTGAACTACAGCACTAGGTATCTATTGTTTATATTGACAAATGTATTGTATTTAGTGCGTTATCGTTATCATTACCGTTATCACTAGCACTTTACTAGTGGCTCAGTGATGTTGTTTGTAAACAAATCAACGCACGACGGGTAGGGATTCAAAAAACAGAATAGCTACTGAATGTAATGAAATATTGCAATGTATAAAAAATGTTTTATTTTTATATTACCTATATGCAATTTTTTTTGTTTATAACTATATAACAATAGTAAGTTATATAAAGGAATTCCAGCGGCATACAGCGTGAAGCTCTTTAAAATTGTATTTTATAATAGCTACTTGCCTGCGGCTTTAACCGCTTTCTCTATACTAATGTCTATCTAGGAAGCTAAATTGCGGCTGCTTACAAATTGTATAGATAAATCTAAGTTTCTAATTACTCTAATATATAAAAACAAATTTATTTTATAGAGGTCTTATTCCGTTGATATTTAGTCAACGGAATCCTACATCCGGTATTCAAGAACAACAGACGTGTTTAAGTGCGCTCCTTAATAAATCACTTGTAGTAATCACAACTAATAATAAGATCAAGAATTCACAACCAAATCTGGAAGATTATACATCACATGTCATCACAAGTAACAAAGAAGAAGTTACTTCATTTTCAAGTAAGAAATTACAGAACTATGTTATTAACGTATTTCATTCCAAACAATAAAAATATTGACAAGTCATTAACATAACAAGCGAAGTTCGCACGATTGATGCAATAAACAACAGGCTAGCCAACATAAGAAATTTGACGCAGTGTTGCCACTGCAGTGTTCTGATAAGCTACCAAGCATTTGTGTTGCCTACCAAAAAAAAAACAATAACAAAAAAAATATATAAATGTTAAAAACGTTACACAAATAAATAATATATTTTTATTTCCTACATTAAAAAAAAAAAAACTCAACACGCAATGCCTCGAAAACGGCGGAAAGTGGGGACGGAGTAAGCAGGGACTAAGTAACGGAGTGTCTTAACACTAGGTTCATATGGTTCCTGCAGTTCCCTCTGCCTACCCTGCCATGTGCGGGATAAAGCGTGAAGCTAAAAAAAAAACAATTGTAACAAAAAAATCTTAAAAATTAATCTTCATATTTATATTTAAATTGAAAATCAGATACAAATAAAAAATATAAATTAACAGCCACAGTGATCCCAAAATGAACCCAAAAATAAAATCATGCGCCGGATGCTTGAAAAGAATAACTAATGGGAATTATTTGTCTTGCTGTCTTTGTAGTGAAACGTATGACTTGGACTGCGTAAATATCAATCTCCAACTATTTACTACAATGAGTAATGACAGAAAAGACAAATGGACGTGTCCTAAATGTCACAATAAAAAAAAGAAAAGTGACAATACGAACACTCCGATTATTCCTAAGTCAGGTCAGCAACGAAATCGCCGTGATTTCTCTTCTTCCCCAGATCCAACGGAATCTAACATTGTTGACTATGTTACTCAGCGTAAAAAATTACAAACATCGGTCTCCACTGATTCCTCTCCATGTCATATTGACGAGTCACTATTGTCATCAATACGGTTGGAAATACAATCTTCAATAGACAGATCATTGAAAACTGTTATTGAATCAACTTTTAAAAAGGAATTTGAAGCAATAAAAACTGAATTAAATACTTTGAAAGACCTTAAGAAAGGAATAGAGTTCTTGAGTGATGAATACGATCGCATGAAAACCGAACTTAAAACATCAGAAGAGAAGGTCAAACTTTTAACAAACAGCAACAATTCTCTTCTAATCAAGGTAGAAGAACTTTCACAGAGAATTAACTTGATCGAACAACATTCAAGAGAGACGAATATTGAAATCAATGGTATACCCGAAGGCAAGACTGAGAATTTAAATAATATCGCAAAGCAGTTGTGCAGCGTCATCTCGATTCCCAGTCAGGTCGTAGAAGCAGCTTCTTGTACGCGCGTAAGAAAGATGAATGATACTGCCAGCAGACCGCGCGCTATCATTATAAAATTGTTGTCTGTCAAGTCTAGAGATGAAGTTCTAGCAGCAGTAAGCAAATTTAATAAAAAGAATCCAAACGAAAAATTAAATACAACGCACTTGGGTTTTACAGGAACTAAAGCACCAGTTTATGTATCAGAACATCTATCGCCACACTACAAAGCTTTACACGCTCGAACAAGACAAGTAGCCCGGGAAAAATCTTACGAGTTTGTTTGGATTCGAAGCGGGTGTATTTTTGTTCTTAAAAACGAGCATTCGCCAGCGAAACAGATAAAGTCTTATGAGACGTTAGACAAACTATAAGATTTTATATCATCCTGAATATAACACCTTCTCAATGGCTGATTTTAGAATATATTATCAGAATTTTAGAGGTCTTAAAACAAAAACTAAAGAAATAAGATTAGCTTTATTGACAACGGATTTTGACATGATTGTGGGCACCGAAACATGGTTAGACGATAGTATCTGCGATAGTGAATTATTCAATTCCAACTACAACGTCTATCGTAGAGATCGAAACTCAACAATGCTGGCAGGTAAAGCTGGCGGCGGAGTTGTCATAGCTGTTTCTACAAGATTTCACTCCAAGAGAATCCAACGATTTGAAAGTCCTTCTGAAGACTTATGGGTTTCCGTTAAACTAGAAGAAAGCGATGTTGGTGAGACTTTATTTAGGGCTATCTACATCCCTCCACCAGTTATTGTTACAGTATTAGATGGTTTTTTAGAAAACTGCAATAAAGTGTTTCTCTCTAATTTTAAGAACGTTGTACTGCTAGGTGATTTTAATCTTAGTTTCATGGATTGGGTCTACGATGAGAGCATATATCCCGGCTTGAGTCCTACGAACTATAATTGTCACTTGGGATACCTCCTAGTGGACTTTATGTCGCTAAATGATCTCAAACAAATGAATCATGTTAAAAATTGTAACGACCGCACTCTCGATATAATTCTCTCTAATTTTGACAGTATTTCTATTCTGAAGAGCAAAACTCCAATAAGTAAAATCGATTTGCATCATCCTCCTATAGACATAGATATTAAAATAAATAAATTGAAATACATAAGAAATAATAGACAAGTTCGGTATAATTTTAAAAAAGCAGATTATTCTTTATTACAGTCTTGTTTAAGTAAAATTGACTGGCATAAAGAATTGTCAATAATCACTGATGAATTAATATACTCTGCAATAGATTTAACAATCCCAAAATTTAGATTACGCCACAGCAAATTTCCCTTTTGGTTTTCACGTAACTTAATTAGAACGATAAGAGAAAGGGAAACAATTCGCAAAAGATATAAAATATATTTAAATCCCCGAGACGAAATTGAACTTCGGCTACTAAACAAACGTGTAGACTCTCTAACTTCAACTTGTTACTCACGTTATGTTACAAATATGGAATTATCACTAAAATCAAATCCCAACAAATTTTGGCCTTTTAGTAACCAACAACGAGGAATGTCTTCCAACCTCCCAGGTGAAATGTTTTTGAACGACAATGTGGCTTGTAAAGGAGAAGAAATCTGTGATTTATTCTCCAGACAATTCTCCTCAATTTTCTCTTCTGCCGACAACTCTGCGCAACCAGATTTGGGGGACTGTTTTCCCCAGCTTTCACTCAATAAAGTAGTTATTACTGAACAAGACGTTCAAAGTGCAATAAAATCATTAAATCCGAGTAAAGGAGCAGGACCAGATGGGATACCAGCTTTTTTTATTAAAAAAATTGTAAACATTTAACCCTACCTTTAAAAATCTTATTTAAAAAATCACTTAATACAGCAACCTTTCCCAGTGATTGGAAAATCGCAAATATAGTTCCCATCTATAAAAAAGATGACAAATCAAATATAAAAAATTATCGCCCAATTTCGATTTTAAATTTATTTTCCAAATTATTGGAAAAAATAATTTGTCCAATAATAACTAATCAATTTTCTACCATTATATCTCGTCACCAACATGGGTTCTGTTCTAAAAGATCCACCGTCACTAACCTTCTGAACTTTACTACTGATCTAACAAATGGTATTGATAGCAATAAAGTAATCGACTCTATTTACACAGATTTCAGTAGTGCCTTCGATATCGTTAATCATAATATTCTATTGGTCAAACTAAAATATTATGGGATACATGGAAACCTTCTGAACTGGGTGAAGTCTTACTTGTACAACAGAACACAACGAGTAACTATGCAGGGATACAAGTCATTTGCATTTTTTCCTTCCTCAGGAGTACCGTAAGGCTCACACTTAGGCCCAATTCTCTTCCTGGTGTTCATTAACGATATTACTAACCATATCAAGTATAGCAAATGTTCTATATTCGCAGATGACTTAAAGTTATATCATACAATAGACTCTAAGGATGATATTAAATTTTTACAAGCAGACCTAGATTCAATTTCCCACTGGTGTAGTATCAACAAAATGGATTTAAATGCAGCCAAATGCCATCATGTAAAATTTACTAAAAGAAAATACGTTTTGGATTCTCAGTACTCAGTTAATAATGTAACGCTCAGTGCGCCCACATCGGTAAGAGACCTAGATGTCCTAGTAGACAAAAAATTAAGTTTCGTAGAACACATTGACAAAATAACATTACGAGCCTGGAAGATAACTGGACTAGTTAAAAGGACTTGTAAAGATTTTAAAAACGCTGCGTCTATCTTGACCCTCTACAAAGCACTAATTCGCAGTAACCTTGAATATACATCTCCTATCTGGAACTCCTACTATAATGTTCACATTAATAGGATCGAACGCGTTCAACGTAGCTTCACTCGTTTTTTGGCTTATAAAGATCGAAATTGTCCATACCGTGCCGATTATCGTACCAGGTTATCTTACTTTAAACTCGATTCTCTTGAAATACGACGGAAAGTCAGTGACATTAAAATACTTTACAAGCTCTTCCACGGTCAAATATTATGTCCTGATATTCTCCAGCAGATCCCAATAAATGTCCCAAGATCTATTCCTAGATACCCTATTACGAATATTTTTAATCAGAAAAGTTCCAGGACCAACGTAGGGAAATATTCTCCTTTGAACAGACTCATGGCAACATATAATGAATTTACATCTAAGGGTGATATCGATATTTTTCACCCTCAAGATTGTGCCAAATTTATTAGAAAGTGTTTGGATGTTATTTATAACAAAGAATGAGTAATAATGATTTGTAGAACTTTATTCCTCTATCTTACCTATATTAAGTAGACAATTACTGTTTTTAGTTTTAATTCTTAATTTTTAACTTTATTTACACCTAGCTTTTGTTTTGTTTTGTTTTGTTTTATTTAGTTTTATATTGTTTAGTCGGTATTTTTATAGCATGTTGTAATCGCACACAAACAAATGCCAACAATGTTGTATACACCTGTAAAGGCACATCATACTGGATTGTATATTTAGAACATTATAATATTTTGTTAGTTTTTATGATGAGTCGATGGTGTATCTTATTAATAAATAAAAAAATAAATAAGAAAATACACAAATTTATTTTATCGAAATTTCATCTCACGGGAATTTCGTGATAAAGATATGTCGCTCCACAACATCCTTGATGTGTCAATGAAAGTATCGTAAAAATCAGTACAACAGTTCCAAACATTAACTTGAAGCTAAGGGCCGTGTAAATAAATAATATTTAATTTTATTTTTATGTATTAATACAGATTTCTTTTACAATTATTGTTACGATAAATTCTTAAAAACTATCTTAAATATCTTAAAAACTCGACCAAATCGTCATATAAATATTCTAAACGGGATATAATACAACAGTACAGTAAAAAGAATAAATACAAAGGTATTCTTTTTATTAAAGAGATATTTTTTTTCAGATGCTCTTCCTAATATGGACGTCAATACTGACAGCTGTCCTCGCGCTGTACTTCAACAAGGTGTACTCCAGGTTCAGCGACTGCGGAGTGAAGCATCTGAGGGTGGTGCCCTTCTTTGGCAACATGGCGGGTTTGATACTGCGGCGGAACCACTTTAGTGATATGTTGGACAGAGTGTACCGCACCTTTAAGGGTTTCTATTTAAGGGTTTCTATGGTCTTAAATATTTAATCATTTATATATTTATATACAATTTTGCCCGTTTCAAGTACGAGGGCACTAATATTTATATACTAAGCTCAATTGTGTCTGTTTCAATTTTTTTGACATGGAACAGAATCTTCGTTCTGGGACATAACCTACTGTTCGTGTATTGTAACATACAAATCTTCTTGTTTAATCAGACTTGTGAAAAAAGTATAAATCTCGATCCTGTGGTAATTCCAAAATAAAAATTAGCCTTTAATAAATTATAAACCTGCACGAGCAGATTGACAGACAGGCAGTATCTGAAGGTGAGTTCGATACCCATTCGATGAAATAAATTATTTTACTTTTCCTGTTCTGGCAATAAACATATTAAGTAACTTAACTGGATCTCTTTTAAACATGCATTCTCCAACTGTGTAATGATATCTCTTTTTTTACCGTACATTCTCCTTTGTGTGTTCTCCATTCAACGTGACATTGGCGAAGTGAATTGTGCTCAACTGGCACGCTCGAAACGCCATAAATAAAGAGAAGAAGAAGAAGGGTTTTAAAATTGTTTTACGTATAATTACACACAGATATAGAAGGACGTTGTCTTTTTTTATATATTTATTATTTAATATATCTATATGATCTTTTTAGTTAAGATTTGAAATTAATACTTAAAGAAAAAGAAATTATCACTATCACTTTCCCCACTCCGTAAAACAAAGTGAGTAGGAAAATAGAGTGTTTGTAATTTGGCAGAATTCAAGGCTTTATATATTTTGCACAACGATATAACCAAAGTAAAAGAACTTACACCTGTATAGAATGGAAATATTAATCGACAGCGACCTCAAAAAATATTACAGAAGCAAGAAAAACTCCTCTGTCATTAAAATTCCACAGTGTGGCGTTGTGTTAATTCAATATCCAGCTGAGGTCGGTATGAAGCGGTGCGAAGCGATTATAATAGGTGAATTAAAATATATTTTTACTTATATTTATTTGCAGTGTTAAATTTTTTAGTATAAAACAATAATATGTTACCAATTGTTCTACCGATATAGTAACCTTTTATTTCCCATATTTACGTAGAAAAGTAAAGCGTGAGGTCACGTTGTTTCCATTTCCATAAGCAATTCGTAGTTCACCTGCCATCGCCATGAAACTCACATGTCAAATTTTAACAATTTTCAATGAGTAGTTTCATGTATGTTGATAAATATATGTATACTATTAAAAAAGAATACTAGAAATTACTGTTTGTTAAAATAAAAATGTTTCTAATATTAGAAAGAACTCCTTTGAATTTCTACAATATAGTTACAATTTCATTTTTAGCAGCTCTATTGGGAGATTTCTACGAAGCTACGATGCCTTAATAATGTTAGAAAAAATAATTACTTAGTGAAAATGGTTACTGATACTTAAAAATTTTTAGTACATAATTTCTTTTTGGTTTAAGACTGTGCAAGTAAAAATATTTTTTGGTTACAAATACATAATGTAATGCCGATTTTTGTAATATATGATAAATTTTATTTGTTTTAACATAGAATAGTAATGACTTTTACTTTTCGTCAAAATACAACAAATAATTAGTTACATATGTATATAAAATTATATATTCTTTATATATTCTTTTACATTACTTATGCATCTATAAATTATAATATTCTCAGAAAACGGCTATCTCATGGATTACGTGCTAGCAATATCTGCTGTACCACATGTTGGCGCCAAACTTTGTCTCATGTAGAGTGTTGCGGACGTGCTGTCTGTAGATGAAGACTCTATTTAATCGTTAACTACATATGGGAAAGGGAAATTTGAATAGCTCGGTACGTTCGAGTGTAATTATTGAAAATTTTACATATAAATGATCCAGAAAAAATCTTACAGACCTCTCACACTCATTATGTAGAGCAACTGAACTGCAGCCTGAAGCTGCTCGTAAGCTGTATATTATATTTGACACATTGAGCACATCTACCAACATTAACTAAACGACACGTTAAACCTTCGCAGTATTTTAACTCATAAATAAGAAAATATCTTTAAAACGTAAACGTTTTAACTTTTCACGGGTAATTAAGTCAGAAATTTCATAACACATTTTTCATATTTAATTTATATTTTATCCAAAATGTGTGGTTATTTTGAGTAAATCACATTAAAAGCTGTATTTTGTGCTTAAATTAATTTAATTTAGACACCTTTTGCTATGTTGCTGTTTAAAGAGCTGCATATTGTGGGTTGATATTAAAGAGGTATCCAACCGTGAATTTACACGTAATATTATTAATACGTATGTCTACTAAACTTAATATTACAAAACTGTGGAGAATGTTTGGTTCACATTTATCGCTCGCATTTATCTCAGCAACTATAGATTCAAATTAATATGTGCTGTATTAAATGGTAGGCTGATGACAGTGGACGTAGTGAAAGAGGTACGCAGAGGCCACAGCGTTTTATGCTTCGTTCACTTTAGATACTCTACTGGTGATACAGTATGAAGTTATATTATGTTAAATAGTACATTTATCGAGTAAATCTATAGCTTGTGACACTTTTAGTATGTACTAGCTACCTTATATCCTTAAAATTACCTCTGATACTTAAAACATCGAATGTGCATGTTTTTGACTCTTACAAAATTTGTTACCATTTGAGCAATAGAAGCGGAAATAAGGCCTAGTCTATTAATATAGTATTATAAAAACAGACAGTAAGAAATAGTTTATCCTTAAAGTGATGGACATTAGTTATAAAATTAATAAATTCTTGTCACTTGATTTGTTATATAAATATCATATTTTATACTATTAATTTTATAGCAGAATAGACGAAAGAAACCTAGTGTTATGACACTCTGTTCACTGCTCTCAGTTTAATTGTAGGGACAATGCATACTAAGTTGTCAGCGCTGTTGGTTCATTTTTTTAAGCGTAAGCTTATTTTCATATAATATGTTCTATAACAAATTATATACCCTATGTCTTTTTCAGACCTATTAAATACTGAGCGGCATATATACATACAAACACAAAAATTGCTTTTATTACTTTTATATTATATCATAGATAAAACTTTGTCTATTGTCAAAACTTCACCCCTCAGTTTAATTATCCATTTGCAATATTAATATAATTTATTGTAAAAGGTTGCTTTCGACACGTTTGTGCTTAACATTTTAAATTAATATCAACACAGGCTTTGTATAATTGCCAAAAAATATTCATATATTACATACCTTTGTTTGAGTAATTGAAGTAACTATTTGTCTATTTAATAACGAGGTTATGTGGGACAGTACAAAATATGTTCGTGAGTTCGATTCCCACTTGGAAAGATGAATTATTTTGGCTTTTCTTCTTTGTCAAGCGATGTTAAATTTTGCCACTGAATTAGACAATTAGACATATACAATATTATATTTAATTTTTAGTTCCGATTTATTAAATATAGAACATAAAGCAATTAAGTGACTAGTTTTTTAAACGCATCTTACTTCCTAGACTATGAAAATTAATTTAAATACTTGATAATAGCAGCAGTAAAATGAGAATTTTCATTAAAACAGCGTCTTTCATACAAACGAACACAAACTGACGGATGTACAGACAACGGTTAAACAACTATATTACACTTCAGACATCCATTTTTACATTTAAATAGTCAAATTGCAAGTCTTTATTTCAAAAATACTGTAAAAGACATTTAACAACTCTACGTGAGCTCTTACTCCGCATCCACTAGATGTACTTCAATACTATTCTATTTCAATTGTTTCAATTTTCTTCACCGACTGTCGAGAATATTTCCATTTCATTTTATTATAAAATATAAAATGATGCATAGAAGTTCTCATGTAATACAGGTGATCTATAAGTTAGAATAATTTTAAACATTAACAAATGACGGAATAATGTATAAAGAGAAGTGAAAATTGACGTACATGCTTGAAATAACAAGGAGTTTTATTAGAACCGCACTAACGTTGCATGTTGTGTAATAAAAAATTACATAATTAGATTTTGTACGTTACAAAAACGTTAAAATTTAATGCGAAATGTTATTTAAAATTACTTCGAATATTTCTAATTAAAGTTCAAAAGAAGCAACTACTCTTTACAATTTAGTTTCCTTGTTAATTTATATATTTAGAGTTGTTACGAATAACTTGACACTTATTGTCTGAATGAAAATAAAGTGTTATTATTATGGATATGATGTCAAGCTTTTATTATTCCTCATGTTATACAAGCTATAAATATATACGTCCGCAAATCTTTATTTTATTTGATTAATTTGACTTATTATTACATCAGAACATCAGAATGTTGCAGAAAGAACCATGGACAACCTTAAGTGATCACTTAAGGCTTTGAAACACTGAAACATCCACTATTCAAGTTACTCTCTTTATCTAACTACATTTTAGATAGAGTCAGCTCAAGACTACTATGACATAATGTTATATACTTTTATTCAAATTCAAACAATCTTTATATTCAATAAAGACATAATAAAAATTTCTAACTTTTATGTATATTTGTTAATAAAAATAAATTCACCATAGAATCCAAAATAATATTACTAAGTACAATATTAACAATTTAAAAATACTTGAAATATAAAAATACGTCGGATTAAAACCATTTGGGTTTTGACAACAATATGACTAGAGTAGTATTAAAAATGAAATAGTATGAAATATTTATATTAACTCATTGTAACTGTGGTGATTCTTACCGGTTTTTAGCAGAACTGTCTTCCGAACCGATATAAGCTTAACATTCAACGATTCAAAATTGTAAAAAAGTCAATGATAAGGGAAATAATATTCAATTAACATATGTATGCACGTATATATTATTTTATATAACGAAAAAAAATATTTTCTTCTCCCCGAGTGGAAATCGAACCCACAAACTATTTATTTACAGGTAGAAGCTGTGCATCTACGCCACGACGGCCCTCTATATATTCTATTCTATTTACGCATTCATTATAC
Source organism: Dione vanillae (assembly GCA_037178615.1). Taxonomy (NCBI): domain Eukaryota; kingdom Metazoa; phylum Arthropoda; class Insecta; order Lepidoptera; family Nymphalidae; genus Dione; species Dione vanillae. Next base: position 6,173 of record JAZFAU010000648.1, on the reverse strand, counting down.
ATAAACTCATCTATTTTAGACTCGACAAAGCAAACGAAATTTCTTTATTAAATTCCCTACACAAATATCCTTTATGCCAGCTATAACAAAACTTTCAAAGGCTTCGCGGTAACAAATTAGTCGCGTATACTCAATGCTTTTAATTTAAATATACGATTGGTTTTTGGAACAATTGTAGCTGAACTGAGGGCTTTTTTATATAAAAAATATATTAAGTGTCTTAAAATTAAATCATATTTTATTTAATATATTTATAACAATGTTAGATTTATATACTTGTGTACATAATATACTAAATGTACAAAAATATTTTTTGTCTAATATTTTATATTAAAAAATAAATGACCCTGAGGATGAACCATAAAGTAGGTTCAAAAATAATACTTAAGGCGCTAACTTGGAGCTTACGTTCCGATAGAAAGATTTTCTCGTAATCTTCCTCTTAATACGTCGCGTCGTTCGTTTACGATCATCGATAGGATAAAAATAGCAAAGATTCCCATTATTTAGGAAAAAAATATATATTTAGCTGCACAAGTTGGGAGAAGTAAGAAGCGAGTAAAACGAAACGACCTTGAATGTTTATGGCGTCGTGATGTTCAAGGGATGTTACTGAGGTATTTGTTATTTATTACCCGGACATTTGAATACGTGTACAACTTTTAAACATTCTTCTCATTGTGTGCCGTGAATTTGAGAGAAGTATTCTTCGTATAGTTGCATTTAAAATAACATATTACGCAACATTTTAATACGACTTGAAAATTATAAAACCTTATAAAAATTAATTATTTCCACGTTAAAAATTCGCACCGCACTATCTCATATATTAGGACCAGTCGCGATTTTTTTACTATCACAGCGGTTTCAAAAGAGCGTTTTAGGCATTCGAGCGAATTTTAACAAGTGCTGGCCGAGTGAGATTTAATTTCTATCTGTCACTACCAGAATGTATGGAAAAGCACGCCAAATGGGTTTCTGGTTCTAGTCTTTGGGTTCAGTACTCAAAATGATATCACTACTGTGTACTTTCAGTACTGAAATGATATCATGTCAGGTACAAAAATTAATTTAATAAATTCGTTATTTAAACATAGCTTACGTATGAAATTGTAAGGTAAGGTTGCTCAATTAGCTTCTGTCTTGTCCATTAGAGCGTAAGTTAGAAATATCACTAAAGAATAGACTAAGAAAATTTATTACAAATTTCATCCCTAAAGAAGTAAAATATGGTTTAAAAATTGTCAATAAAGTATTACAGTGGTAATTTTATTGATTTGTGATGATTGCAGGTTACTTTTTAAAGCTTTAAAACAAAGTATAGAGAAGACAAAAACTACGCGAACTGATGTAGACTAGAGATACTTAATAAAACGTGACTGTTCTGTGAGTTATGAAGTATGCTATTTTGTTGAAGAAATGCTTTTATAACATAATTTAATAAGAGAAAAAACATAGATTGTACATATTCCTACTACTGTTCTATAGTTGTATATTTTCTTAAAATTAATATAGAATGTGAAGAATGTTGGTATATAAAGACATTATCGCTTTGTAAAGAATAGAGGATAATATATACATGGTGCTTTATAAGCGTGAAAACCTCCCTTTATAAATTTTGTATAAATGAAATATAATATTTCAGGGACATCCCGTGTCCTGATTATACGTATATAAAGGAAACCTTATACTAAGACATTTGTTGCACCTTTAATAAAAAATATTTGTTCTTGAGTAGATATTCTATCCAAAATCATTGTATTTATAGTTAAAGTTTTACCTAACGTCAAATAAAAATAATTTATATGATTTATGTATCTATTCGTCCGTCTTATAAACTATACAAATTTAGCAAATGGAGTCCTTCTTCAAAATTCTTGAAGAAGAAGAAAACATTTGAGAAAATAACCAAAATGACTAAACAATAAGCTGAATGGTATTTCTACGTTATACAAACACAGTTTGACCGTTTAAATTGAATTAGTTTAATCGTGATTAAGGGAGTATCTGCTTTATTGGTACGCGTTGCTTTACGTTGTCGCGCAACGTTTTAATGTTAATTAAGTGAATTAATCAGACATCAGAAGTCATTATTCAAGTCAGTTAAGTCAAATTAAAAAATGTCAATTACAAATATCGGTAACATTCAATTAAATAACTTTTAAAATTAAGTCAAATACTTCGTAGTATTTTAGATGTGTAGTAGTTGTTGAATTTGATTTCTTATTTAAGATTGTTTAAAATTTGTATGTTTTAACATTCCACGATTTGAAACCCAATAGTATTGAAATAAACAAAAAAATACTAGTATAATTGAAAAAAAATTATATATTCATACATATTTATACATGCTTATACTGTCATTCTGTTATTTTTTGCTAAAGAAAAAGAATTATTTCAATGAAACCTGCACCTCAACGTTGATGATCACTTGTATGGTAGTAGTAATAATAAAATTTTATTTTATTTAGAAGTTGTCTAAAACTCAAGGTTAGGAGCTCAATTTATACTAATTTGGACTAAACTATTGTTTTGTAACAAATACCAGTAATTTTAAAATTGATACGTCATCTACAATATAAGAGGTCCGTCATGGCGCAGAGGCGCAGCGTCTTCCTGTAAACGTGACTCCGATGACCACTATCTAGTAGAAACGTAAACTATTAGAATAAATTTTATAGCCATCGACGTCTATCATATCATCGCCTGGGGCATTAAGGAAATGACACATGTTTCATTTGCCCTATAAATTGAAGCGAGTGCGGTCGCTTTGGTAATAGAGAATATTGCGGCTATAAAAATTTTAATACTGTTTCGACGCTATGTCACTGTTTGCTGAGAAAAGCGATTATTGGTGTGATACATTATAATTTCATGTCATATATGTTTCATATTATATGTAATATTATTATCGTTCAAAATGTGAGTCCGAGTGAAATGACTTTTAAATGATTTATTTGTTGACATTTTAATGTCAACAAGTAATTTCATGTATAAAAGGTTATGGATAACGATCTTATTTAGATAAAATAGAGACTAAAACAAATTGTGTAGAATTTAAACATGAATAATAAATTATATTCATCCAAGCCGTTTTTTATTTGATAAAGGCGTGGCTTTTGAAGTTGTCCAGAAGAACGTATACATTGAGCAAGCCTTGTAGTTGGGTAGATACAACTAAGAAGCTGAAATCAACAGAAGAGTGGAGCCTGGTTCAGCACCATTTGGAAAAATTTTATTCTTGATTCCTAGTAGACCTGCGGAGCCCAGACGTGGAGCCTGATAGTAAAACTAGTCCAACACCTACACTACACCCAGAGAGCTATAATCGTAACAAAGTCTGGCAGGGGACTGCTATAGATTAATGTGATGTGGTAATATATATTTACAAATTATTTAAAAAATATTTTGATAAGAAATCATGTGTACATAAATTATAATATAAAATCGCTACTTTTAGCAGCATAAACTCAATACATCGCGAATACGACCGATGATGAAAACCGATGGCAACACTTCGTTCCGCCTGCGCCGGACTCTGTCAAACTAAATAAAACAAGTTTGGTTTACGCCATCTCTCGTATTAACTTAACTTTTAAAGTTATTATTTTAGCCGTCGTCGTACAGAAACATAGTGTCTGAATGTAAACTCTATTCTTGTTCTGGGAGAATAAATTATGCCATTTCTTCGGTATAATTTGTGTCATCGCGTGTTGATTGGCAGAACTCAATTGACTTCCACCAAAATCGGACCTCGCTTCTAGCCGGATAGAGTTTCAAAGTTAAATTAAAAAAAAACTAAGAATAGACTAAGTGCCACTATTAACTCACTGTGAGATATATCGAAACGAATAACGCGTAGAAGTGTAAGCTCTAGACACAGTAAGAAATTTTTAATTTTAATCAGTAATTACTGTGTTCAGGTAAGCAAACAGGTTGTTAAATTATTATATATTGTACATGATGATGAAGACATTACGTTGATCTCCACGTTTTATCCAAATCTTTGAGATCCATTAGATCTCATAACAATAAGGGTGAAAATATTTATCACAATCACTCAGTAGTTAATATTGAAACTAGCAATTCAATTTATCAATTCATATATCTTTCAAAAGTCAATTAGCTTTAATAAACAATAAATTAATAAATAGTACCGGCTTCATATTATTTAAGGATTCATTGAAATTTAGCGTCGTTTGTAAGATATACCAAAGTGTCATCCAAACACAAAATTAACTAAGTCTCAATAAAAGTGCCTAGTTTCTTATTTTTCGTCCAATTTCATTTCTCTTGTGTATGGAAGAAGCAATTTTCTAGTATACAGCAGCCCAGAGCTGTAAGTATTTTGAAGTGAAAGCAAAAACAAACAAAATGTTCGTATCCCACTAAGTTAGCTTTAAGTGTCAAAATTATTAATATTATTTATAAATTTTTAAAACATAATTTACATATATACATATCTATGATACAAAGAATATACGTAATATTCTATGTATCACTAGTATCTAGCAGGAGAGGGTTTTAAAACACACCATTTTACATTTTACGTGTGTAGCTTAATAAATACTAAATTTGGATACATTCAATTGAGATTCAATTGTAACTTTACTCGAATATTATGTACTGAAGTATAACTATTTAATTTAGGCTTAAGTGGTTAAGAGGCTAAAATTAGGTGAAAATTTCAAAAAGTACATAAGAATTACAGCCTCGAAAATTATATAATAGCTAAAATGTGTAAAATACAATACCTATACAGTACCAAAAACAATTACAACCCCAAAACCAATTAATTTGTACAAAGTATCAAAATGCAGTTTAACGTTATAAAGTTAAGTAAAATTTCATAGAATACTAATACTAATACTTTCGCTTAGTACTAGTCTTGAGACTTTATTTTCTTTATCTTGTCGCGACCGATCTTTGAACTGGGAAGGTGTTAAATTTATTTCGATTATACTAAATAAAAACGAAAAAGTAAAGGAATAATAGATAGAGATATATAATATTAGAGAGAGAAGATAAGACAGATATAAACGAATTGAAAAAATGAAAAGATAAATATTTTTTTTTCTTTTATATATACATTACAATACTATTCGTTATGTCTGAAACAGTGCAACGTTGAGTAAACTTTTATTTATTTTTGTATCCTTTAATTTGTTAATCTTCAATAAAGATAGAAAAATACTTGAATGAAATGGGGTTTGGGCCCGCGCCTCATGAAAGCTGTCCTATTGCTCTAACCATTAAACAATTTATTATTATACGATTAATACTTTAAGAATAAGATAAATAATAAATAAAATAGCATTATTCCTGAAATAATCTTATTTTCTCAAAGCATTCAATGTTTTATTTTTCACCTGAAATTTACCGTTTATATAAAATTAGAAAAATGGAAGAAATAATGAATTAAAAAAAAATATTCAAGTTTTTTTATTTATATTAGTTAAGGACACATTTTTTTAACACTTTTGAAATTTGTATGAACAAGCACGTACTTACATAATAATATATACAAACACTTGCCGGGCGAAACAAAAGCTCACCTTTACAAGCTCAGAATCACATTTTTATTCACATTTCATGTCATAACATAAACAAGATGTTATTCAATTGAAAAAATACTGCGAAACAGAAGACCTTTGAACTTGTTCGCGACATAGTGAAGTAATGTTACAAAATACATACTGTCTTTAAATTGTAATAAAAATGCTCTCATAGTTTTGTTATATTTTTATTTGTTTGTTGACACTACGTAGGTTTCCTTGAAAAAAATCATTCCTTTGTACAGTTTATGTATTGTATTGTTAAAATGTAAGTGTAAACTCAACGGCTGTGGGATTGTTCTCCACCGAGAAAATAATATGCGGGGCTTAGTTCTGCCACATAACACATAGTTTCTCAAGTTCTGGCGAAAACGTTGTTCTACAAAGCGTTTGAAAAATAAAATCTCCTTGTCATAAGTCATACAAAAGAGTATTAAAAAGGACAGTACAAAACAGAAGACAACAGAGGAGATCGGAAGAGAACAAAATTGAACAGAAGGGAACAGAGGATAAAGGGAGGAAAGAGATAAGTGTGAAGATGAAAGAATGAAGAAAGAAAAGAGAATAAGAGAGAGGAGAATACGGAAGAGAAAAGAGAGAAGAAGATAAAAAACAAAA
>JAZFAU010000647.1:0-67184 GCA_037178615.1 Dione vanillae | reverse complement strand
GGCGACGTGGTCGCATTTCCCAAATTTATCCTGGTAAAGATAGCGTTGTGCGTGTGGTCGATGTTAAGACATCGACAGGTATCCTAAAGAGAGCCTTAATCAAATTAGTTCATCTACCTATTAGTTAGCTACTCCCATTTTCTCGTAAACATTAGATGTTTAGGGCGGGGGCTATGTTTATTCCTATTTGTGCCGCCCCCTGCGATGACCCCCGCGCGGGTTGTCGTAAAAGTCTTGTGCCAACTCCCGGCGCGAGCGGCAGTTGTAGTTAGTAGTAGTTGTCGAGTGGTAGTAAAGGGGGCACGTGAGACGGCCGACGCGAGCGCACGTCCTTCCTGAATCTAATATTAATTAGCGGTGTGATTTTCCCTCCCTCAGCCTTATTTGATTTCCCTTTTGTGTATTCCCTCTTGATATTGAACCTGACAAAGACAAACCTACAAAAGATAATAGTGCAAGTAACCCCTAGTGAAGAAGACTCAAGTGAGATATACCAGCCGGCCGGGAACAATCAGTGTTTGTGTTGTGAATCATGAAGATAAGGTACTGTACAATTTCTATTATCCTAAAACCGACTATAAAGTAAATAATTAATAAATAACCTCCACTTCAGCACGCTTCCACAATTGCTGACCCCTACCCACTATTCAATATATATTTTTTGGTAGCAGAACGCAGTTCATTATATTCATTATATACTATATACATTTTCTGGTAGCAGAGCGTAGTTTATTATATTCATTAAATACTACTATATACATATATATATATATATATATATATATATATATATATATATATATATATATGTATATAGTAGTATATGATGAATATAATAAACCACGCTCTGCTACCAGAAAATGTATATAGTATATAATGAATATAATGAACCGCGTTCTGCTACCAAAAAATATATATTGAATAGTGGGTAGGGGTCAGCAATTGTGGAAGCGTGCTGAAGTGGAGGTTATTTATTAATTATTTACTTTATAGTCGGTTTTAGGATAATAGAAATTGTACAGTACCTTATCTTCATGATTCACAACACAAACACTGATTGTTCCCGGCCGGCTGGTATATCTCACTTGAGTCTTCTTCACTAGGGGTTACTTGCCCTATTATCTTTTGTAGGTTTGTCTTTGTCAGGTTCAATATCAAGAGGGAATACACAAAAGGGAAATCAAATAAGGCTGAGGGAGGGAAAATCACACCGCTAATTAATATTAGATTCAGGAAGGACGTGCGCTCGCGTCGGCCGTCTCACGTGCCCCCTTTACTACCACTCGACAACTACTACTAACTACAACTGCCGCTCGCGCCGGGAGTTGGCACAAGACTTTTACGACAACCCGCGCGGGGGTCATCGCAGGGGGCGGCACAAATAGGAATAAACATAGCCCCCGCCCTAAACATCTAATGTTTACGAGAAAATGGGAGTAGCTAACTAATAGGTAGACGAACTAATTTGATTAAGGCTCTCTTTAGGATACCTGTCGATGTCTTAACATCGACCACACGCACAACGCTATCTTTACCAGGATAAATTTGGGAAATGCGACCACGTCGCCACTGTAAAGGGGGTAAATTATCATCTTTTATGAGGACTAGCTCGCCTACTGTTGGAGGATTCACTGGATCAGTCCACTTCTGCCTAGTCTGCAGAGTGTATAGGTACTCTAACTGCCACCGCGACCAAAAATGTTGAGTTATCTGTTGCACTACTTGAAAACGGGTTAAACGATTAATTTTTACATTGTTATAGGGATACTCCGGCAAAGCACTAAGAGGTTGGCCAATCAAAAAATGACCAGGCGTCAAAACTTCTAGATCGTTAGGGTCATTAGATAAGGGACATAACGGCCGGGAATTTAATACCGCTTCAATTTTAGCAAAAATCGTAGTTAATTCCTCAAATGTTAAAGGAGTTTCATAAACGACCACCGACTCTGATGATTCCTTCTTTGTCAAGAAAGAGTGAGAGTCGTCTTAGGGAAGACCGCAAGGAAACGCTACGCGCTAACGCGATAAGGATACAGATAGCTCAACGGGTAAGTTTCGGGTTTTATTTATAAATCTCACCATCGTTATCTAAGGGGTTAGCAATCATGGGTTGAGGGGTCTCTTCGACCTTCCAGAATCTCTCGATGAGACGGGATAAGGATATTCCAGTCATGGGGGGCTCCAATTCACCATAATCGGCAGCGACTGGACCGCAAACAATATAACCAAAAATTGTAGATAAAGCAGTAAGGCCGTTAAAGTTAAATATTTTATCTTGTAATAAAAGCGCGCCGAACACGTCAGCACCCAATAGTATATCTATCGGGCCAGGCTTATTATAGGTAGGGTCAGCAAGGGAAAAATCACTATTAGGAAAAAACACAGACTCAGGGAACTCAAACTCAGGATGCGTACCGGCAATCACATCTATAACCATAGCAGAGGTTGACACCTCAGGGAAGGAATTATACAAAGGTTTAAAACACAGGGAAATAGAACCACGGGAAACCACTAAAGGAATATTACCTATGCCACGTACAGGGGCACAGGAGGGGGAGATGGTCAAATTGAGGTAATTAACAACAAGATCGGTTGTAATGAGGCAACCCTGGGCACCGGTATCACATAAGGCACGCGCTTCAATATAATAACCACTAGCAGTTTTAACGTGTAATTTAACAGTAGGCAATAATATAAGGGAATTGGGTGAGATATTCAGGCAATGGGAAGGGGGAGTAATACAAGTATCTAGCTATGTGGGTCTATCTTCTCTATTATAGGAATTATCACGATATCTTATATTATTTTCAACCTGTCTAGGTTGGGGCGGAGCATTTTCTCTGGGGAGAGAAGCTCTCTGGGAATGTCGTTGGGGGGAGCGCTAGAGTTGCGAAGGGGAATATTTCTTATGCTGGCCCCCGCCCATATGGGGACCGCGGGTAGAAGCAGGACGGGTACGCGGATAATTGCGTCTATTAAATTTGGAATTACAATTATAAGTACGATTGGATGAGGTAGGATACATTGGGTTACGGGAATCATTAAAACATAGCATAGTGTGATGGGATGAGCGACCGCAGGTTGAACATTTGTAGTCCCGCTTGCACATAAGAATTGAATGTTTGTCCAAACACCTATAACATAACCGGGAATGTTTTACAAATCCCGATCTATCTCTAGGATTCATAGCTCTAAATTCGGGACATTCACGGAGGTAATGGGAAGAGGAAGCACACAGGTAACATTTTTTACTATTATTTATTACAGGTAACATTTTTTGTCTATTATTTAACATAGGGGAGGGAGGAGCCGCAAAGTAAGTATGTTTAGGTACAGTAGTTTTAAATTTCGTCAGGTTAGAATCTACAAGGGAGGTGTTGCCAACGTTGTCATGGTGACGACATTCGTCTTCCAAAAAGGTAATAAGATTTTTAAAGGTAGGTAATTCATCAGCGTCACCGCCATAACAACGCTCAAAACGGGATTTCAAATCAGAGGGAAGCTTAGTCAAACATATATGTACTAACATATAAGACCATGAGGAGACGGGTAACTCTAAACGTTCTAAACAGCGATAGGCAGTTAACAAGGGGTTCAAAAAGGCCGCGCGCAATCCTGTAAATTTATTCGAAATCTCCGGCAGGGTAAGTATCTGGGTTATGTAGGTATCAGCAAGAACCCGTGTATTGTGATACCGCTGTTTCAACAACTCACGAGCAACTTCATAGTTGCCTTCTTCAATTTTTAAATGTAGCAACAACCGCTTAGGTTCATCTGCCAAGGATCCAACCAAGTACTGTAATTTCATTGTGGAGGTCAAATGATGTTGGGAATCTACTACACTGTCAAACTGATCAATAAAACTTATCCAAGAGTCAGGACGTCCATCAAACTTAGGGATAGGTAAATCAGGTAATCTATTATAAGAAGTTCGCTCAGTAATATTTTTACTACTCATTCTTACGGGTGTACCGGCCATGACGGGATCAACTACGGGAGCAGGTGGGCACAACTCTAATTGACGCACCCGGAGGTCGTCTATCTTCTTATATACTAAACGCACTTCTTTTTTTATATAACTAATTTCTTGGTAATCGATAGCCGGGTCTAACCCACCCAGGAGCACTGAGGACGCGTTTACAAATAAATTACAATGAGAATCTAAATCCTTGAACCTAACTAATAATCTAGGTATTTCAGAAGTGCCAAGAAGTTCCGAGGTATCGGCAATCCAATCGGAAACAAAGCGTACCACACCTATATTTTTTCTATATTCTGCGCTTTCCGTATATAAGGAACATTTTACTGTTTCATCATGAGTAGCCATTTTAAATTATCAAGTAAACTAATAACTGAACTAAAATATTAAAAATTAATAAACGCGTAATAAGCAATGAACCCACTACCAACGAGCGAGATCAGAAATCAAGTAAACAAATAACTCAACTAAAATATTAAAAAAAATAATAAACTCGTAATAAACAATGAACCCACTACCAACTGGCGAAATCAGAAATCAAGTAAACAAATAACTCAACTGAAATATTAAAAAAATAATAAACTCGTAATAAACAATGAACCCACTACCAACGGGCGAAATCAGAAATCAAGTAAACAAATAACTCAACTAAAATATTAAAAAAAATAATAAACTCGTAATAAACAATGAATCCACAACATCTGGCGAGATAAGAAACCAGTTACGGTCAAGTTCAGGGACGCATCGAGTCGGCGATCTACTTATATCGCAATACAACAAAATAATATGATATACAATATGACTACAATTAAGGCTTAAGCTTCATTTAAATAAAAATAAAAAAAAAGGGTGACAATAAAAGTGTAGGGATAATATTTTAAAGTAAGTTAGTTTTTTAAGGAAATTATATTAAAATATTTTAACTAACTTCAATTATAATTTAAAACGGGATAGGTAATAACGTATAGGCGTAATATTATAAAATATATGTAACCATATTATGTGTATTTATTATATTTTATATTTAATATATAAAATTATATTCAATATTTATTTATATATTTTACACATTATGCATTCACCCTACACAATTATATATTCAATATTATATGTATAAAAATTTCATATAACATTATTTATAATAAAATATAATTCACGAGCATACTCGAATGAAACGCGTAGTATGCGGCAAGGCGAGCGGGCGACGATATGATTCTACCCACGACTGCGTTATATTTTAAACAACTCGAGGCGAACACGTTTTAAAAGGTTAGGAAATCAAATTATATTGTAATTATGCGTTAGGTACCAAATTAAGAGCCAAAATACCAAAACGGGAAAATAACACTGTAATGAAAGGGACTCAGGGGCATGAAACTACGCTATAATCAGGGGGACTCAGAGGGATTAAACCACGCTATAATTAAGGGGGCCCAGAGGGATGAAAACCACGCTATAATTAAGGGGGCCCAGAGGGATGAAAACTACGCTATGATCAAGGGGGGTCAGAGGGATGAAAACTACGCTATAATTAAGGGGGCCCAGAGGGATGAAAACCACGCTCTGCTACCAGAAAATGTATAGGGTAGTATATAATGAATATAATGAACTGCGTTCTGCTACCAAAAAATGTATATAGTATATAGTGAAACCACGCCCTGCTACAGAAAATGTATATTGAATAATATAGGGTAGGGTGTGCCGCATTTGTGGAAGCGTGCTGAGGGGGAGGTTATTTATTAATTATTTACCTTATAGTCGGTTTTAGGATAATAGAAATTGTACAGTACCTTATCTTCATGATTCACAACACAAACACTGATTGTTCCCGGCCGGCATGGAATGTTTCACTTGAGTCTTCTTCACTAGGGGTTACTTGCCCTATTATCTTTTGTAGGTTTGTCTTTGTCAGGTTCAATATCAAGAGGGAATACACAAAAGGGAAATCAAATAAGGCTGAGGGAAAATCACACCGCTAATTAATATATCGATTCAAGAAGGACGTGCGTTCGCGTCGGCCGTCTCACGTGCCCCCTTTACTACAACTCGACAACTACTGCTAACTACTGACCGCTCGCGCCGGGAGTTGGCACAAGACACTAAACTAGTCGGGGATGCCATATATAAACAAACATATATATATATATATATATATATATATATATATATATATATATATATATATATATATATATATATATATATATATATATATATATATATATATATATATATATATATATATATATATATATATATATATATATAATATATATATATATATATATATATATATATATATATATATATATATATATATATATATATATATATATATATATATATATATATATATATATATATATATATATATATATATATATGTATATATATATATATATATATATATATATATATATATATATATATATATATATATATATATATATATATATATATATATATATATATATATATATATATATATATATATATATATATATATATATAAATATACATACATACACTTGTCGGTTTCTTTATAGTAATAAACTTTGATTATTGACTTTAGAAGATTTTCGGCATATTATACTGAAGTAAGCTAGCCTATTTATTTAAAATTCGGTTATGTAATACAGAATAATGTTATTTACATTGTTATATTTATCCTATCATATTTTGTTAAATAGAAGACAATTCACAATGACACTCGCCTACGTGTAACATTTAAATACTTAATAAAATTAATAAGATGTTTTTTATACCTTCTAGAAACCTAATGAAACTGGAGACCGGACGTGAATTAGGGTGGTCCGTTTTAAAGCTAAATTACATACAGAATTCTCTTAGTCAGCCACTCGTTTTGCACTTTTAAAGCCATTGCGTGCACCTTATAACCATCATTCTCCTCTTGCCGAATAATATAATCCTAACCCTAGTCTACTTGATTATGCTTCTATCATAAATTGTTTATGAAACTGTAGTTTTGACTTGAGCTCTGGGACACTTCTGTCTTATGATTTACAGTTACACATATATACAAACATAAATAATGAATAATTCGAGTAGGAATTGACTTTCTGATATCCAATTATATCTGATTATTTTTCAGTCGTAATATCTTTATAATATATTGAAGCAAATTTTTATATGTAGAATATACGTTTCAGTGTTTAAAGCAAGAGAAGGAGCGAAGAGTGTTTCAATATTAGAACACGCCACTGTACGAACTGCACTTGTTTGTATAAAGTGCTATGCTATCCTGTGCAGTTTGTTACTGGTTTTCAGTAAGGAATAGTACATATACACGCAGTAGTTTCACGTATTAAAACCAGATTTCGGTGTACAAAGACACTTGATACTACTTTAATTACTATGTACATACATATGGAATTCTCTTAAATCCTAAAGCATATTCGGCACTTCGGTGAATGTGAACGTATTAACCAAATCAGATGCATAAACATACATAACATGAAGCTACCGACCTCCGACGATAATTTGCTATTCTGAGTACGAAATTCATAGGTATAACAATAATAATTCCAGGTATCTACTTTAGATCTCCGTTAAATAAAACACGACGTGTTGAAAACTGATTAAGCTAGCATTCAACGGACTTACAAGATAGTAGGAAAGCTGTTTAAAACATAAGTTTTAAGTGTATGCATAAATTTTACGTGTCTTGCATGATCTCAAAACAAGTCTACCGCTGAAAGCATTAATCTTACCATATCAAATCATATATGTTGCCACATTTCGCCTTTTAATCCACTGTGAAACATGTAGTAGCGGCAGATTAAGAGAAACTAATTATTGTTATTTAGGTTCAATAGAACATTAAGATATAAAGAAGACTCACCCGAGTCAGAAGGGCAAGTATATTGCTGAAAATACAATGAAAATAAATGCTTCATAAAAAGCAACTACATATGCTTTGTTAACTTTATATTTCGTATGATTTATTTATAGTCTCCGAATATTTTTTTTATGGGAAGAACAAGGAAAACGAGCGGTCAGGTCACCTGATGGTAAGTGATCACCGACGCCCACGGCCCTAGGTAAAAGCAGAGGTGTTACAAAAGCGTTGCCAGCCTGTAAGGTGGAGGTAGACGCGTTTTTTGAAGGTACCCATGTCGTATCGATCGGGAAACATAGCCGCAGGTAGGCTATTCCACAGTAGTGTGATATGTGGAAAAAAGTACCTACGGAACCGCACACTAGTAGAGTTCCACGTGTCCAGATGGTGGGGATGATACTTCAATTTGTATCGTACTGTGCGGTTGGAGAATTCAGCGGCAGGCACCAAATCAAACAGTTCTCCAAAACACTCCCCATGGTATAAGCGGTAGAGAACGTACTGTGAGGAAAGATCTTTACGCAGCGCCAAAGATCTCTACTCAGCGCCAAAGCGCCTTTCACAGAAAATTTGGTCCCTAACGATATGAAAGGCTCTACGCTGTATACGATCAAATGGTTCAAGTTAATACTGGTTTGCACCAGACCAGAGATGCGAACAATACTCCATGTGAGGCCGAACTAGGGCTCTATAGTCTGTCTTGCTGTTCCGATGACGCCCAGTTTCTTCGCGGCCAACTTGGCCTTGCTTTCCAAATGATCGCGATACTGACAGTCATTCGAAACGCTGAGCCTCAATATACTGATAATAGGCGACGCTTTAAAAGAATTGTTCTCAAAAACTGGTGACACGACAAAAAAGTTTTTTTTAGTGGTTAACGCGCAAACTTGAATCTTCTGGGGGTTGAACTGAACAAGATTCCATTCACCCCAGCCAGCATTTACGGGAAAATAATCAGAGCAAAAACCGTCAACATCGACTTTAATACTACGCCTGTAAGAAAGCTAGTAACCCACTTGCATAAATACTCGGGAAGCCCATACGATGGAAGTTTTGTTGAAAGTGCTCTATGCCACACACAATCAAAGGGTTTCGCCATATCCAGATAAAACGTCAGGCCTTCGCCTTTGCTTTCGACAGCTGTAGCTCAACAGTGAGTGAGGTAAACTAGAAGATCACCAGTTGAGGACCGTGGCGAAAGCTATATTGACGGTCGTTGATCAACTGGTGATCCTTTAGATATACACAAATGCTCTTGGGTTATTATACTCTCCGTAACTTTGGCGAGCAGGAAGGTGATAGCGATAGGCCTATAGTATGCCAGATTCGAGTTGCCACCTTTCTTCGGGATTTTGTCGATCAGATCGCTCTTCCACGAGTTTGGGCCTACGCCGATTTTATAGGAAAGCCGAAATAGACGTGTCAGTACTGGTGTCAACTCCGGAGCGCAAGAATGGAGCACTAAAGATGAGAGAGAGAGATGACATTAGGTCCACTCGACTTGTTCCAAAGAAGAGAGGGATCGCCGAACGACTTTTTTACTGAACTTAATGTCTGGCATTGAACTCAGATATCTCGGAATTGTCGGCGGTGTCTTGCCTTCATCATCAAGAGTCGAGTTAGAGACAAAAAGATTTCCCAGGAGTTCGGCTTTCTCTTTGGCCGTATGGACGAGGATGTCATTCTCTGTGCGTAATGGCGGAAACGAGGGCCGGCTGAAGTTGCCTAGTGTTGCCTTAGAGAGCACCCAGACTGACGTGTTCCAGACGGGTAGCCCACAAGTTTATTACCGATTTTGGCGACATGCTCGGACCTGGGTCTGGCAATTTTCAGTAGCATTGTTTTTAAGACATACTAAACCAAGACTGTGACTTGCCACCAAGCGGCACTACAGAGCTAGTAACATAGAGCTTCATATCCTGCTAAACCACCTCGGCAACAGCCGTAGCAAAAGTACTCGGATCATCAGAAGAGAAAAAAATTGGCCCCCAGGAATAGTATGAGTAAAAAGCACGCATACTGTCCCAATCTGCCGACTTATAGACCATACATATGCCAGACGCGATGAGTCGCTGGTATTCTGCGACTGTTGCGCTTAATAGGCACCTCACTCCGCACTAGGCAGTGATCGGAAGATCCGAGAGAGGCATCGACAACAACCCGGTACTGATCTGGATGTGAAGTCAGCAGAAGGTTCAGTAAGGAGGTATTATGGCTATTAACGTCTGGAAGACACGTGGGTGAATTAACTAGTCGGGATAGTCCATTAGCCCCAGGAAGTTCAAATAGAGCCCTCCCCGCGTAGTGGTAGTGCGTGACCCGAGCCGATCAAAATTGTGCGTAGGGAATAAGTGAGAGTATATCAATAACCGATTGCAAGCGTTCCATGAGTTGATCTGTTTCTGTATTACCACTATGGGACCTATGCAGACATGCGTTGAATCGGACGCGATCGTTTGAAACAATACGAAGCTAGATAATAAACAGGTCAAAATTAGCAAGACAATGGAAACTTAAGTCATTCTTTATAAACACAGCAACTCCGGCATCATGCATAAAGTATGCTCTAATTTGTAGCCAGGATAATGGAGATAGATTTCGTTACTCGGTCTGACAATTTGTGTTTCTGTCAGAAACAACAAGGCCGGCAAAATGCAGAGGGTGGTAAATATCCGATCGAGTCTACCCAAGGGTTGTCATCACTGACAATATATTGTATGTTGGACTAACATAACATCTAATATGTTGGACCTATATAGGTTCTGAATACAATTGCATGTAATTTTTTGTATTATAATACATCGTTTAGTTCAGAAATTACACGCGATCAAAGTAGTATAAAATGCTTAGATTGTGCTTGCTTACATTGTGTGTAATATTATAGATACAAATTTGACTTTGTTACCATTTTAACCACAAGAACACCAAAGGCTTAACAGCAGACGCAAATCATACAAAATCAATTAACATTTTATAGACTTTATATTGTGGTGTGTAAGTTAATATTAACACTACAAAAGTTTAAACAAATTTGTTCAGTAGTTTTTTTTCTGAAATCGGAACAAATACTTATCCATCTTCACATATTTTTATAAATATTTTAATATTAGTAGTATAATGACTCCAACACTTTAGGCAGCGCTCGCAAACGTAGCTTTAAGAAGACAGAATTTTTTAATATTACATATAAGCAAAATCTTCACATCAATAAATTATTGGAAAATTTCATCTCATTGGTTCAGTAATTTTGGCCTGAAACCACAACAATGATCCATCCACTTACAGAAACTTTCACATTTATAATATTGTAGTTGGATTAAATTATATGTTTAATATAAATCAATTAGGAATGAATAATCATATGTAAACTAATTGAAATTGGTTTAACATACGAGTGTAATATTTAGTTAGCAATTAATGAAAAATAATTCTTTGTAGGCTAGACTCATTCATACCTATTGCTACATTATTAACTACGTTAATTATTAGATAGGTATCGCAAACAAGAAGGTTAAAAAAACTAATTAATAATGAATAATGTAAAAAAATATTTGTATATCTTAATGATATCAAATTATTGATATTATTTTATTATGTCAATGTAATGTTACGACCAGTAATGAACTGTAAGCTAAGCTAAGTATATTTTAGTGTGAGCAGTGTGGCATCGTCAATAACTATGACTTTTTTATTCATTTACTATAAAAATAAATAATGAATATACTACACATATATTGTAACGTAATCTCTGAGTACTTTTATATTGTAGTAGTTTTATGTATTTGGATCTTAATTTGAATGATAATGATTAGGAGTTTAAAAAGCACAATAAAACCCACGAATAAAATAATGTTTAAACACGTTAACACTTATCTGTAACTACTACTAACTACTACTGGACAAATTTATTTGAATGTATAAATTATACCTGATGTTGAACTAAAATATTATAGAATAAAAAAAATGAGGATTGTCGTGGCGCAGAGGCATAAGTGTCTGCCTACAAATGTGATGATTTGAGAGTTCGATTCCCACACGGGGAAGATGGATTTTTCTATTTCCATTTTCTTCGCTCTAGAAACAAGGTAAGGTGCGGCATTGAGTTCCGCCACTCAACACGCAATGCCTCGAAAAAGGCGGAAAGCGGGGATGGAGAAAGCAGGGACTAAGCAACGGAGTGTGTTTACACTAGGTTCATATGGTTCCTGCAGTTCCCTCTGCCTACCCTGCAATATGCGGGATAAATTGTGAAGCTATAAAAAAAATAATTACTACAAAAAATAATATCATTAACATGTAATTGTCACTTCAGTAACCGTAAAACAGATCACTGCCCGTCGTAAATCCTTTGATCGTATTTTATCTACTATTGTTTGAACAATTGAAAGTAATAAATTCACATTGATATGAATAAAATAGTCATTTTTTACGCCATTGAACTTTTGACATGGATTGCATTGTGAATTTAAAAAAAATAAAAAGTTATAGGTTTTTTTTATATTAAATTTATTTGATACTTGTGACCCATCTTATTGATTATATGCACTTGAAAACCACAATTATTTTGAAATAACATACAAACACTTGATTTTAGAAAAGCGATACCTTTCTCGATTAGACCCACCGACACAAAAAAAAATTAATTGCTAAAACAAAGGACCATCGTGGCGCAGAGCCGCAACGTCTGCTTGTAACGCGACGGTTTCCGAGTTCGATTCCCACTCGGCGAAGATGGATTTTTCTATTTCCATTTTCTTCCTTCTGGCAACTAGGCAAAACGCGGCGTTGAGTTCTGCCACTTAACACGCAATGCCTTGCAAAAGGCGGAAAACGGGGACGGAGAAAGCAGGGACTAAGCTTCGGAGTGTCTTAACACTAGGTTCCTATGGTTCCTGCGGTTCAACAACTCGTTCCAAATCAAATAACCGCTACAAGACAAAAAGTTCTTGTATGACAGCAAATGCATTAAGAGATCTGACATTTATCTACGATATTATAAACTAAAAACGTTTACATACTAAATTTATCGTGACTTTTACGTAATTGTACAAAACCCGATGGACTTAAAATTTTGTAAGCAGCAATAAATTATATTTAAAAAATAAAGTAATCTCTTTACATAAAACATTTTGACAGAAGTTTTCCTGTTTTTACAAGATACATAGAGCGTGATGGCGAAAGTGGCTGTATTTGTAAATTATAATTTTTAGCCCTCGTAAATGTAAAATGCAGAAAGCACTCAAAGTGCTATTTTATTCAGTGTCTACAATATTTTATTTATAAAATTGTATTTTTAACGAAATTTATAAATTAATTAAGCAAAATTTATAACTTATTTCATCGTCAGTATAAAGAAAGACAGCATTAAATTATTAAGCGTAATCGCTTTATTTTTTCTTTCTCGCTATATATAGTTTTTGTTCAAACAAATCATAAACAAAGGGGAAACCGTGTTATATCTTACATAAAGCAGAGTAAACAAAGAATCTGGAGCCAAGTAATTCTCATCTGTCCACTTACATTGTAAATATGAATATAATATCAATGTGTGACATACGGAAAAGGATCAAATTTGAATTTAAAATAATTTCTGACCCCAAGTTATGATCGAACAATAAGTATTATCTTACCATTAGTTGATTAAAAACCACTATCGTACTTAGATAGGCACACACAGACATATGGAATAACAAAAAATGTGTAATTTTTTTGTTATTCCGTATGTCTGTGTACATACATAGAGTAACAGTACCTTTTATTATATATTATATTCTTGATATATACAAAAATATAATATTTTAACATTTTGTTTTGTATACAAATATAACATATTATAAAATTTTTAATTGGAGATTTTTTCGCGTTCCGCCTTCTAAAACACTGTCAAATATTTAATATTTTACATACAAAAATGCGGGCAGATTGAGGAAAATGAATTATTATTGTTCTGCTTTGCTAGAAAAGGTGAGACATAATCTAGTCAGTAGTGTTGTAAATACATTTTAAGGGTTAAATACTAGATAAAAAGCATATATATTGACATATATAATATTTTTACTATATCATATTATAAATCTTTAGTGATTTGCAATAATTTGTTATATAAATTCCTTATTTGCCTTTACTAATTATTCCACCCTTAATGCACTGTATACATCAAGTACAGTACAGTACAGGCTGACCTTATGAATGCTTTGGTAAATATTTTCGATGCAGCATTTAATTATTTGCCTTTTTTAACCCAATGACTGCGATGGTTTAACAACAGACAAAATTTGATACAAAGCCCTACAAATTTATAGCCTTTATATTATTCTGGTGTATAAGTTACTCGTATAACACATAAAATATTCATTTAATTTTGTTAAGTATTTTTCCTGGTACATTCATTTATTTTTTATTATTTTTTTATATATGAGGACCGTCGTGGCGCAGAGGCACAACATCTGCCTGTAACGCGACGGTTACTGGGTTCGATTCCCAGTCGAGGAAGATGGATTTTTCTATTTCCATTTTCTTCGCTCTGGCATCTAAGGCAAAGCGCGGCGTTGAGTTCCGCCACTCAACACGCAATGCCTCGAAAACGGCCGAAAGCGGGGACGGAGTAAGCAGGGACTAAGTAACGGAGTGTCTTAATACTAGGTTCGTATGGTTCCTGCAGTTCCCTGTGCCTACCCTGCCATGTGCGGGATAAAAGCGTGATGGTATAAAAAAAAAATATATATTTAAATTATCAGGATAATGACACAATGGTTCAACGCTCTAACGCGAAGATATCTGATATATATATAAAAGCGTGAAGGTATAAAAAAAAAATTATATTTATATTATCAGGATAATGACACAATGGTTCAACGATCTAACGCGAAGATATCTGATATATAGTTGTATATACATATATAGTTTGTATATTTCTAAAAAAATAATACAATATTTAATAAAGTATCATAATATATATAAAACTAATTTCATAACAAATATGTCTTAATCATAACTGCTGAAACTGATATCTCTGACATGAATAAAATGTAAATTTAGTAACCGTAAAATAGATCACAGCTCGTTGTAAATCCTTTGATCGTATTTTATCTACTGTCAAACAATTCAAAGTGATTAATTCACATCAATATGAATGAAATAGTCATTTTTTACGCAATTGGTTTGGACTAGACGGACGGACGCAATGGATTGGATTGGACGCAATTGTAGATTGCAAAAAAGTAATAGATTTTTTGCACATTATATTTATTTAATTCTAGCAACCTATTCGTCGCCTTCTTGATGGATACTGTTCTTTTATCACTCTTGATAGATGTTGTTTCTTATGAATCTGAACCTTTATTCTTAAAGTATGCTAAGTATAGTTACCAATTTAACCAAACGCTCGCACACCAAACGTTGGACAAGGAGGTAGCGTTATGAAAAATGTGTTGTAGCGTAACGAAAAATATTTCTACCATGTCTCTATTTTTAGACTATTACACAAACTCTGTAAGAGATATGCCTTATTCTCCGCTTTCCGAATTTCACCATATATTTTGAGCGTTGAACTATATTTCTGTCAATCGTTTCGTTTTGCAGTCACATGCTTCCACATACTGCGCTACGGTGGTTCACCTTACTTTATGATTTACCGATATAAAGTAATCACATTAAATAAATTACCGATAAAACCAAGCTTATGTTATAAAATAACAACATTATGAACGTAGCTTAAAGTAATAAAAGTAAGTTAAATTGGTAACTATACTTTGGTAATATTTATCTTTTACTTCGTATATTAATTATAATCATCTTATTCTCTCTTAATATATTTTCTTGCATATGTAGATATCATTGTTCTAATTTTAGCTACACAAAGCTTCGATAAATAATTATATGTTTAGGACATCTACGAAAATAGAACAAACAAACAAACAAACAATTTAAAAGATTAGGTTTAATTTATGTTTTTAGAATATTTAAATAAACAAATACTATGGCTTTGTTCACTGTCATAGACGGTGTGACAAATGTTACACAGTGGTTTACATTAGAAGATATCTTATAGCCTTACATAGCGTAAGATTTAAAACTTGAGCAGTACGTAAGCTTTTCTTAAGCATAATATATCGAATGTACATATATATTATATCAATTACTAGATATTCTTTATATTCAAGATCCATCTGTTTCTATAGCAGAGCTTTTATAGTCACTTTAATTTCTATGCCCCAACCCGATCTGAGTCATATAGCTACTACAAAGCAAATGCATTGAGCAATTTGTCTACGAAGACGACGATTAGTCGATTTTGTAATAGGTACAGTTAACTTTTACGTACAAAAAATTGTCGATATTTTGGTAATTCTACAAACCCTTATTGATATAAACAAAATACATAAAAAACTTTTCTAGTTTTCACAAAACACATGGAGCGTCATAGCGGAAGTGGTTATATTTGTGACGTGTCTAAATTATAACTTTAGGACTTATGAAAGCAAAATGCAGGAAGCACTTATAATGCTATTATATTTATTATATATAGGAAAGAAATTCTTACGTTTTATTATATCATTTACTAGTTGTGCATTCCTGCCATACGTACACGTACTGCTGTGCCGTTCTTTATGAACTCTTTCTACGTTTCTACTTTCATAAATACAGAATAGAATAGTTGTACATCTGACATCATTTCCGGGTCAATAAAAAATGCATACATAAAACATTGCGTCTAACTCGAAATTCACGGCCTGCAACGTAGTTTAATTTATGAGAACAGGTTTGTATTACGCGGTGAACTTTATAACTAAACATAAAAAAATGACCTATTAATTCTTAAAAGGAAAGGATTTATTGTTTAAGACTTGTATTTATACTTAGTTATTTATATTTATACAATGGATTTAACATAAATAAATATCAGTGACGTGCAAGTGGAATTTTTGGTTTTTTTCCTGTACTTGTCTTGATATCTTTTATTTCCGTTGACTTAAAAGTTTCTTTTGTTCCAAGAGACCACCAATATGGATCATTGACATTAATTTCAACATTATGCCTACGAAATTTAATCACTTAAGAGAACTTATTTGTTTGTTTTGCAAATTAAGTTTGAAATACAGTATATTTTTGTAAAACATAAAGGAAGCCTATTGGGAGGCTTGTAAATCCTTTAATTTTGTTGTAATATTTAAATTATCTACAGACATAATAATAGAAATGTTGTCATAAATTGTGGACTCTACTGTGAATTATTTTAATATGTTTTAGTAAGATCACTCTTACTTCTCTCAGATTAAATTACGTTACTGGCCGTGAATTTCGAGCTTGGCGCAATGCTTTATGTACGTGTACGTATGGCAGGAATGCACAACTATTAAATGATATAATAAAACGTAAGAATTTCTTTTCTATATATAATAAATATAAAATCATTGCAAGTGCTTCCTGCATTTTACTCACGTAATATTATGTTATTACAAAATATTCTATTGAATAACTTTCATTTTGCCAGTTTCGCTTTCAGGATTCAGTTGCACTAATTTACTAATTGAATATGTGTATTACACATATACATACATATTTAATGAACAACTATTATTACTTCCTGACATCCAATTATATCCGATTACTAAGCACATTTTACATTCATGATTTCTTAATACAATTAAGCTGAAATTAATTTCGCCTTACTATATAGTATACTAAAGGAAATATTTGTATGTACAATTAACGTTTCGGCTCTTGAAGCGTAATATTAGAACACGCTACTATGCAGATTATATGGCAATCTAAGCCATACAATATTATTGTTTATCTATAGTGCTATGTAGTGCAGTTCGTGACTGTTTTTCATTAAAGATCAGAGCTCACATAGTTCCTACTATCGAAACCAGACTTCGACGTACAAAGATACTTGATATTTAAATACTACAAATGACCTTTATATGTACATACGTATGTAGTTCTCTAAAAACCTAAAGTGTAAATGGTACTTTGGTGAATGCCAACGAATTGGATGCAGAAATATAAATAACATGGCAAGGTTAGATGCAAGCGTCATAAACATGCTGAAATTTTGGCTCGGTCTAGCACATTCGACGGATACCTCAACCTTATTTAGACACAACAATACTTTTGAGTTGATATTAAAAAACCATTGGAGCTCTATAAGCACATAAAAATCACCAAAACACATATTCTGGGAAAATCACGGGATGAGATTACCTAACTTCCAAGAGACAGAAGTGTCCCAGAGCTCGAGTCAAGACTTAAATTCCATAAGCAATTTATGATAGGAGCACAATTTAGTAAAGTAGGGTTAGGATCAAAGAGGAAAGTCCAAGACACAGACATAATAAAATATTTTATTCGGCAAGACGAGAACGATAAGTACAAGGTACACGCAATGGGCTTAGAAATGCAAAATGAGTGGCTAACTATAGGAGAATTCTGTGTCCCTTTAGCTTTAAAATGGCGCACCCTTATTTACGACTGGTCTCCAGCTCTCTTAAAATTCTACCTAAATGCTACTCTTCCAGATCAAAGTAATTTAGTAAGATGGGATAAAGCTGCCGAAAAATCTTGCTACATCTGTAAAGAGGCAGTGGAGACAGCTAAACATATACTGGTGGGTTGTAGGGTACTCTTGGATAGCAGTCAATACTCGCGGCGCCATGACAAAATACTAGAAATCATACGTGAAGCCATTAGTCTTTCAGTAGCAAGAGCACAGAGAAACATAACAACTAGCAAACGCTCAATATACTTTGTGAAAGAAGGTTTTCATAAAAACCCACACGTAAACCCTTCTCTATTTTGGATCCAGCTCCTGATTGGACACTTGTGATGGACACGTATGAGAAACAGTATAGAATCCCTTAGGATATTTGTGTTTCGTCATCCAAACCGGATATTTTTCTTTAATTTCGAAGCCTAAAACGCGTAATAATGATAAAACTTAGTTCCGTGGGGAACAAATATCCCGAAAAGTCACTACCTTAAACTCAATAAGTCTATCTTACAAACGAACTGACCAGGAATAGGTTTAGAGCTAGCTTATATGCGGTTGAAGTAGGAGCGAGAGGTATAAAAGCAAACTCTCTCTATAGCTTACTAAAAGAACTCGGCCTGTCTAGAACTATCACAAATCCATTTCTAGAACACACTTCGAAGATGGCTTAGGTAAAATTATTTAAAATTTGGTTAGGTAGAGGGAGGAGCTCCGACAGTGAATGTGAACGTTAATGCATTATAAAGGGGCCCTTTAAACCTACATTTGTCGCAAGTCCCAAGCGCTGCTCGGCGCTCCTCTTCCTACAGGATGATGGGCCTGGCACTCGCACGGTGAATCCATGGAACGCTAATTTGTTTCTTCTCTATTCAACATACCTACGCCCGACGTCACTTTATAATTCTGAGTATAAAATTCAAAATATAACAATAATTTGAGGTATCTACTAGTACTTTAGATCTTCGTTAAACAGTTCAGGACGTGTTTAAAAATTTCAGTTTGCATTCGATGTAGACACTCGCAGGATTGTGAAAAGATATATAAATTGTTTAAGTCAATTAATAATACTAAAAACATAATAATTATACAGTTATTTACTTTATCTTTAACTAAAACATAAAAGGATTCAAAGATCAAACATCATTTAAACTCTTTTCAAATAGACTATGACGTATGATGTCATGGAGAAATTATTGCTACATTATTTTCTATATTTGTATAAGTGCCAGTTAAAAAAGATTTCTGCATAATCTCATACATCTACCGCTGAAAGCATTAATCTTACCAAATCGATGAAGAATTTACCGCGTTTCGCCTTCTAAAACACTGTGAAAGATTTAGTATCGTACTGCGTACATACAAAAATGCGGGCAGATTGAGGAAAACGAATTATTATTGTTCAGCTTCGCTGGAAAAGGTGACACATAAAGAAGTCAGAGGTGTTGTAAATACATTTTAAGGGCAAATTTTTTGTAAAAAGGCAATTGCGTATGCTTCGTTAACTTTATTGGTTTGAGAATACTTTTTATATAAATTGATTACTTTAGTAATTATTTCACTTTAAACGTACTATATGCATCACACATATATTTGATGATATTGAAAATATTTACGTATATTTACGTTACATACGTTATACTAGCTGACCATATAAATTTATTTTTTGCTTTTGAATATATAACTATACGATGCAGAATTGAATTATTTCCCTGTTTAAATCCGAGAACTGCAATGATTTAACCACAGACAGAATCGGATCAAAATTCGAAACCCTACAAATGTATAGCTTTTATATTCATCTAAATGTATTCAATTTTTTTTTCTGAAACCGGAACAAATTTCCTTTCACCCTCACATATTTTCATACATGTAAGTTGGATTACTACAATGGTTCAAAGCTCCAACGCGAAGATGTCTGTCAGAAGGTAGAAGATTTATAATAAAATAAACATAGTTTAAAAAACTAAAAAATACGCTTTTTAAGTATATAAAGCGTTGGGCGCTTTGTGCCATATTTTCATATATTAAACAACTGAAACTATATAGTACATATTTATAGAGATTTGAATATGAAGGGAAAGGGAAAAGGAATGACCAACTCAATAGGAAAATATGGCACAAAGTGCCCCACGCTTTTTCACAATAATATTAGTATTTTTCTATCATTACTGTTTGAAGAATTATTGTTTGATATACTTAAAAAGCGTATTTTTTAGTTTTTTTTAATTATGTTTATTTATTTTTATTAGTTCAATGTGGTACATTATTATTATTTTATTTAATTGAATTTTTGACTTCTTTTACTGGTGAATCAAATCAAAATAATATATTATAAGAAAAATTAAAAATAAATAACAATTAAATAAAAATCAAATAAAAATAGAGTAAAAAACAATATTTTGTGTTCACTGGTACGGACGGGATTCGAACCCACGACCACAGCATCTAAAATCACTGCAAAAAAATCACTGCAACTCCGCACCTCAGACCATAAGTTAGTAGTATATACTGACAACTTATATAAGCCACGGTCTCTCAGTGCAAGGAGAGTTACTCAGTTACAAGTGAAACTAATAAAAGCGTATTAAAAATAAATAAATAAAAGTATGTTTATTTCACTCCACAAAAGCGAAGCCTTAACACTAATAATTTTTGAAGAACAGACGTCGCAGACAGATGCTTTTGTGAGAGTCTGGACTCCATAAATCAAATATCATAATATTTATTGAGAACCGTGGTGGCGCTGAGGCGTAAATCTCTCTGTAAATGCGACGGTTTGTGGGTTCGATTCCCACTCGAGAAAGATAGATTTCTCTATTTCCATTTTTTTTTGCTCTGGTAACTAGCATTGAGTTCTGCCAATAAACACGTAATCCCTCGAAAAAAGGTGGAAAGCAGGACCGGATAAAGCATAGATGAAGCAACAGAGTATCTTAACAGTAGGTTCTTATGGCTTCTGCAGTTCACTCGGCCTACCCTGCCGTGTCCAGGATTCAGCGTGAAGCTATAAAAAAATAATATTTATTCATATATTACAGACAAATTATTTAAAATTATCAAGAAATAATTTCTTGTTGATTGATTTAGAAGGTTTAGCCTGATACCGGAACAAATATTCATCCGTTAAACTTTCACATTTATTATATGACTATAGTTGAATAACATAATATTTTTCTTCATCCCGCTATTAGCAGTGTAGTTGGGAACCGCAAGACTCTAGTGCTAAGACATTCTTATTTCTTGGTTGCTAAGTTAAAGAAAACGGGAATAAAATAACTTATTCTCGTTGAATGGAATCGAACCCACTTACTGTTACGTTTATGAGCAGACTTTGCACATTGGCGCCACGACGGTCTTGTTATTACTAATATTTAAAATAAATTTATTAGAACAAAAAAATCATCTAACACATCGAATTATTTTATCATACGAGTACAATATTAAGTTCATAAATAATTAACGAAAAATAAATTCTTTGTATGCAATAATTATATAAATATGTAAATTGCCTAAAACCTACATAGTATGTGATTAGTGAATGTTTGTCCATTTGCAAATAATTAAATTATGAATTTATAACCATTTGTAAGTGTACTGAGAAATACCTACCGCTACTTTATTCATTAATTACGATTATTATTACGTTAGTATTGCTAAATACAAATATCAAATTTCAAAATTAAAAAATTAATAAAATAAATAAGTAATTCTTATAGTTAACATTTTAAATTTCCCTTAAAAGTATTTTTTTCAGTCTAATCAATCAACTTATTACTTAAATATATTTTGTTGTTCCTTAGTATATCATAGCAGTAAATAGCTACTGCTACTACTTTATTAATTTTAAATTTTTAACGAGAATTTTAATTAAATGATTAAACTTAAAGTTCACGAAGAGCTACTCACTCAGATTCAGTTAATTTATGCTTGTATTTTTAAACTGTAAATAAAATAACGTGAAGAAATCGGAGATTTGAATCTTTAAATTTTGTAATATTATTTGAAATAAAGTATATAGCAATATCGTACATAAGACAGTATCTTGCGTATTATTTTATTAGTAGTAGTAGTTTATGTATATAATATATAATATCACTTTTGAGAAATCAAACAGAGAAGAGATATTAATTGATTTTAATTAATATTACTATATAATTACATTTTACATTAGTCTGTAAGCGTGTTAAATGTGTTCCGGTTACTCTATGCTCTTAATTCAGGTATAAACTACAAGCAAACAATAAAGAATAAATTTGAATTCACGACGTCAATAGATGTTTGTGAAATTCGGTTTCTTGTGACATAATTTAATTATAGTTTAATGTTATAACTGAGCTCGTTAAATGGCTTAAAAGTATCAGAGCAAGTAAATTGAATAACTTTGCTTTGTGAAGCGTTGCTTAATTATTCAAAGAGGATCTAACGTTTGATTGATATGATTAAGTCAGTCCTGAAATTAATATAATATTGAGTACTTCATTTTAATTTTAACTAAGCATACTTAATTTTTTATTGTATAGTAAGAAGGAATATAATTGGACCCTAAAAATTCTACAAAAATGATGACAAAAATATATATTTACAAAATAAATATTTTTTGTAGTTGGAAACGTATGTGGATTAACATTTTTACGTAATATGTACAAATAATTCTACTTTATGTATTGCAAATAGATGTGAAAAATATAGCAAAGTTAATATTGTATAAATTATTGTACTCTATAGTTGGAAGGACTTTGTCGTTGCGCACCATGGTCGTCTTACTGTCACTGATTCTATTTTTGTTTTCCGCTCTGGCAACACAAAGCGGATGCGATGAACGTTGAGATCCGACCTTAAGCATGCAATGTCACGAAAATTGAGGAGAGGAAGTTTCCTCTGCCTACTTGGCTACGTGCGTTATACAGCATGAAGCTAAAGAAATAACTACCATGTTATAATATTATAATCATAGGTTTAGTTGATATGTTTTGATAAATACACACAATTCATCTTATGTAATTTATTTTATTATTTTTTTTTATTATTAAGTGGCAGTTGCAGTTAATGACGTAAAAATTGGATTCTATAAATTTATTTAATAAAGTAAATCTTGTCAATAAATACTCATGTTTTATTATACCATTCTCTATTGTATTATTATTTAAAGCTTACTAAGATTATAGCTATAATTGTTTATGCTAACTCCCAAAAAGTCTTCAACATAAATAAATTTGGTTGTTTTAGTCATTTTTCGACAAGCGATAACACGAGGACAATTGTAGCTCCTAGTTCTTAACTCTATGATGTATTTAGTGCTACTTGTGAGCGTTTTGTTGATACAGAATTATATATCATAAAACTTTATATATTATGAATAGTTATTTTATGCATGTTTCTATTTACGTTTTTTGGAATATTCTGGTATATTTTTGTTCGTAAATTTGATCCCTTCTACTTAAAAATCAAATTTCGTTACTTACCACGCAGTAATTTGAACAACTTTTTTACTTGAAGTACAGCAAATGACATTTGACATTTATTTCTCCTTTACCCTGATAGATGCGGGATACATCACGAACAGGATGCTGAATTATTTTTTATAGTTTTTTTTAGTTTCCAGCAGAACTCAGAGTACCATTTTTCAATTTTGAGACATTTGCATATTGAATGGCAGAACTCAAAGACACGCTTTTTATTTTTACCAGACCTACGAAATGAAAATAATTGATTATAGTCATGGCGTAGTGAAATAATCACTATTATTCAAATGCGCCATGACAGACTAATTTATTAAATAATATGAAAATATCTATGATTATTTTTAGTAAATAGTTCTATGAAGGAAAATAGAAGGAATGGCAAGAGGCAGGAGAGTAAGTGTATTAACAACGTTAATACAGCGAATACGGTTTGTAGTTACCATTGCTGATGTTTAATGCAATATCCTATCTCCCTTTGTTCCCTCGAGATGATACAGTGTTTGTGGTTTCGCTTGAATAGGTATAAATTGTTCAGTGGCACGTGGGCTTACGCATAGTCAAATTATGCATATATAATATACTAGTTAAAATTTTCTTTATTAGGCATTAGAACGTTCCTGAATTACTTAGAACCATTGATGCCATAGTAAATGTTTCAAAAAATGTGATGTGATTAATATATATAAATTATATTATTTTCCCCACTGTGGTGATCATGCATGAGGAAAGGAGTGTTTTATCACTAGGTTTCATCTAACTTGCTGTACGGAATGTCAACAAAAAGGCAGCATCTTGTTTTTAATTAAAGCTTATGGCGAGAGGTTTAAAAGGTATTTGCTCTTGTATTCAAGTGTATATAAAACTGAAACATTAAAAATATAACACGAATGCCTCCATATGAAAATCTACTTGTCCTGTCCTTTACCTGTTATATAATAAGTAAAGCAGGTAGCCTATTCTGTTAAACCAAGTTTCAATATCACAAGAATAGACATAGAATAATATTTTAGAAGACATGGAATTAATTCATATTGGTGTAATGTTTGTTAAATTCAATATAAATTAAAAATCAAACATAATTTATTCAAGTAGGTGTCATAGATACATCTATGCACGTCAATTAGTTGGTATAAAATAATTCGTGTATTTGTGTAATGTTGTTCAATCGTAATTAAAAGTAAAATTTGCTCTCATCATCATCATTATATCAGCCGTAGGATGTCCACTGCTGAACATAGGCTTCCCTCAGGGACCTCCAGAGCACCCTGTCTAATGCTATTCGCATCTAATAGCTGCCTGAAGGCCCGAATTAAGACGTCCGTCCACCTGGTAGGAGGCCGTCCCACGCTGCGCTTGCTGGTACGTGGTCTCCACTCGAGAACCTTTCCGCCCCAGCGGCCGTCAGTTCTCCGTACTAAGTGCCCTGCCCATTGTCACTTCAACTTACTAATTCGTTGGGCTACGTCGATTACTTTAGTTTAATTGCGGATGTCTTCGTTGCGCACACGAATTTCTCGCAAATAAATTCCTAGCATAGCCGTCTCCATAGCTCGTTGATCGACCTTGAGCTTCTTTATGAGGTCTATAGTAAGAGACCATTTCTTTTTTCTGTGCCGTAAGTCATCACTTAATAGATTAAATTTTGATTGCTATAGATCTATATTATTATAATAATATATATATATATATACTTAGTATATAATATATTTATATATAATAATATATATAATATATAATATATATATATATATATAGTATATATATAATGCAATCAAATTTACGCTATTAAGTGATGACTTACGGCACAGAAAACGTTGTCTCTTACTATAGACCTCATAAAGAAGCTCCAGGTCTCTCACGACTAGAGACGGCTATGCTAGGATTTATTTGCGAGAATTCGTGTGCGCAACGACGACATCCGCAATTAAACTAAAGTATCGACGTAGCCAACGATTAGTAAGTGAAGTTGACAATGGGCAGGGCACTTATAGGAGAACTACGGCCCGCTGGGCGGAAAGGTTCTCGAGTGAGACCACGTACCAGCACGCGCCGCGTGGGACGGCCTCCTACCAGGTTGGACGGACGTTTAATTCGGGCCTTCAGGCACTATAGATGCGAATAGCTATTATACAGGGTCTCCTGGAGGTCCCTGAGGGAGCCTATGTTCAGCAGTGGACTTCCTACGGCTGATATGATGATTGATGATGAGAGCAAATTTTTACTTTTAATACGATTGAACAATTAACCAATCCCGAATTATTTTATACCAACTATGACGTGCATAGATGTATCTATGACACCCTACTTTGCATAAATATTTTTTGCTTTTTAATTTATCTTGAATTTAACAAACATTACGCCAATATGAAAGTATTCCATGTCCTTCTAAAATATTATTCTATTTCTAAATCTTGTGATAGTGAAACCTGTGGTTTAACAGAATCGCTACCCTGCTTTACTTACTAATAACAGGACCGCCAAGTAGATTTTCATATGGAGGCATCTGTGTTATTTTTTTTAATTTTCAGTTTTATATACACTTGACAACAGAGCAAATCCTTTTAAACCTCTCTCCATAAGCCTTTATTAAAAACAAGATGCTGCCTTTTTGTTGACATTCCGCACAGCAGTTAGAGAAACCTAGTGATAAAACACTCCTTTCCCCCTTTTCAGAACGATGTTAGATGGTAAACTCAAAGAATCAGGCATGCATGACACCACCGTGGGGAAAATATATAATTTAAATATATTATCATGATAACATCACATTTTTTGAAACATTTACTTATGGCATCACGGCTTCTAAATAATCAGGAACGTTCTAGTGCCTCAATAAGCAAATTTTTTAACTAGTATATTATTTGCATAATTTGACTAATGCGTAAAGTCCCACGTGACGTCATTTCCTTGCATTGCCACTGCACAATTTTACCTATTCCAAAGCGAAACCACAAACACGGTATCTCTCGTGCGTGACAGGTAACAACAATGGAGATAAGATATTTGCATTTACCATCAGCAGTGGTACACTACAAACGTATTCCGCTGTATTAACCTTGTAAAATACACTTACTCTCCAGCCTCTTGTCATTCCTTCTATTTTTCCTTCCTAGAACTATTTACTAAAAACTAATCATAGATATTTTCATATTATTTTAATCAATTTAGTCGGTCACAGCGCATTTGAATATATGATTATTTCACTGCGCATGACTATAATCAATTATTTTCATTCGTAGGTCGGTAAAATAGAAAGCATGGCGTTTGCGTTCTGCCATTCAATTGCCAATGTCCTCAAATTGTAAAAATGGTACGCTGAGTTCTGCTGGCTAAAAAAAACTATCAAAAATATTCAACATCGTTTTTGTGATGTATCCCCCATCTATCAGGTAAAGGGGAAATAAATGTCAATTGTCATTTGCTGTACTTCAAGTAAAAAAGTTTGTTCAAATTAGTGCGTGGTAAGTAACGAATTTGATTTTTTAAGTAGGAGGGAATCAAATTTCGACAAAAATAAACAGAATATTCCAAATAAAACGTAATAAAACATGCATAAAATAGTAATTCATAATTATAAAGTTATATGAGTATATCATGGCTGTTCACAAACGCTCACAAGTAGCACTAATATATTATCTAGTTACGAACTAGGAGCTACAATTGTCATCGTGTTCATCGCTTGTCGAAAAACGACTAAACAACAATTTATTTTATGTTGAGACGTTTTTTGGGAGTTAGCATAACAATTTTAGCTATAATCTTAGTAAGCTAGAAGAACGTTACAAATACAAGTTTACAACCCAAAACCAAAAGAAAGTTGCAAGGAGGAAGAAAAGAATAAAACTCTGTTTATGTTACACACCACATACAAAGGGGTATTTACAGACAATGAGAGGGAGTTTCCGTGACAACAAGATAAAACGTGGAAGAAAGGGGTCGAGGATTTATAACAGAAAGAATGCACCTCACAAAAAAGCGAGGGGCGTGTTGTAGGAGGAGATAGGGGGCTAAAAGTCGGGAAGAAAAGGTGTCGAAAGACAAAAGGAGTCAAATAAATACGAAGTAAATATTATATAAACCAACAAAAAACTAATTAAAAACACAAAAACATGCGAGGGGGGGGAGAGGGGGGAAGGGGGAGGGAGGGAGAGGGGGGAGAAGAAAGGCAAACAGGGAGGGGGCGGGAGAGTGGGGGGAGGGCCGGAAGGCAGGGCCGAGTACGACGCGCGAGGGGTGGCGAATTTTAATTGTGCAGGCCGGTCTTTCATAGATAGCCGACGAGTCCCGCCCCGACGGCGTTTCAAACTAACAACGGGGGTGTGTGCTATCAGCGAAATCAATATTGGCTTAGTGTACGTTCGTGGATTGGCGGGGGGGAGAGTGAGGAGAGGAAGGAAGCCACCCCAGAGGTAGGGGGAAAAAGGGGTGTGGTAATGTGGCCATGGGTGAGAAGACTGACAATTTGTACCATCTAATAACCATCCGACTCTAATAGGGACCGCAAACCAGCGGTAACAAAAAGGGGGTCGGGGAAGGAGATTCTCTGTATCACTTCCTCTCTGCGCGAATCAGGTGCTAAGTAAGGGGCACGGAGATATGTGCCACGGCGCCTCAATGTGAGGGGTCACAGAGGAAGGTGTCGATGGCACCTCGGCCGGGTGCGGACTGGGACCGCGGCCGGACCAACAGCTGTAAGGGAGGGTGATGTAAGTCTTATCCGATCCCCCTGCAACATCATCTCGGCACTCACTCAAACCCACAGCTCCTCTTTAATCCTGCAGCCGCCTCCGGATATCTGCACCCCTCCGACCCTTCAGCAATACCTCCAATTCTCGTCTGCTCCATCCTAGTAACATCTTTTATTAATGTTACTAAACAGCCACTTCCCCTCGCATTCTGGGGCGGGCGGGGGGGGGGGGCGGGGGGGGGAGAAAAAGGAGAACGAAGTGAAGAGACGGGAGGTCTACTCGCCCTTACGCTGTAGGCGGGCGGGGGGTGGAAACACGACAGCCGAAAAAGCACCCAACCGCTAGAATACATGGGACATCTTCTCAAACTGGTTGGTCGGGCTCCGAGTTGTGACAGTACTCCCCCAACTGATTCCTTGCACTCTTGATCCTTGGTTTTTTATGCCCTTGATTCTCACATGTCTTTGCAACTATTTTGAGCTATCCTATTCATTTTTTGCTCTTGTTAGGTGTGCGGGGCGACCTCCCCACACCCCCCAGGGGAAGGCGAGAGGACGAAGGAACGAGACGAGGCGCCGGCAATGACGCGGACGTGGGACTGAGGCGAACGTAATATAGCCACGCAGAACGAAGCGCGCGCCAATAAACGACTGCACGATCTTCATCTATTGATAACCCCAGAACCCCCCCCCCCCTCCCCCCACCCACCACTACAACTATATTACATAGACAATCACCATCCTCCTCCTCGAGAGGCGTTGTGATCTCCATAACATACCTGAACCTTCCCGTTCTTCCAACTGAGCCTGCCTGCCCAACTATACTTCACACCTCTCTTCCCCTCAGAGCCAAACCACATCTCTAAATAATAGCCATTCCCTCCTCTCGCGGTGGGGTGGATTGACGTCTAGCGGCGCGGGGCCCCAAAGGGGGAAGGGCAACAAGGGGGGGGGCAGGGGAGACGAGAAACAAAAACACTCAGACGCGACCGACCGGCGGGGGACACCGGGAGACAGGGAAGACCACAAGGACACCCTAGGCGAGGGCGCGAAGTAAGAGGGGAAAAGAAAAACTTGGGGAGGGGGAGCGGCGGAGGGAGGGAAGGGATGGCGAAGGTAGGATGGAGGGGCGCGGGGGGGGGTGGGGGGGGGAAAAAAAAAAGGAGTATTCTGGGGACCAGGGGTGGTTAAAAATGCTATTGAGATTTACAGTGAGCCTTGTAGAAAGCGGGGGCATGAGATGGAAAGGGATTAACAAGGATGTTAACAGGCGCGAGCAAGACAGTTCCGCAATTCGTCAATACTACAAACCTTCTTTGACATATCTGTCCTCTAATATACGTTTCTGATCAGCCTGTCCGTTTAGGTTCTCGCAACGAGACCCCGAAACTCAACTCCAGAACTATCGTCCCCAATCAAAGTCTCATACAGAGTACGCCTCCCCCACCAGCCTGACGCCCATCCCTCGACTGCTTTTCTCTAGAATATTGCTAAATCCGTTGGCAACCAACGGCTGGCTGATGTTTTCAACGCCAAAAGGAGGCAGGTCCCTGGAAAGGCGAAGAGGGGAAAGCATGTTACGGAAGTAGGGCGGCACAGGGGGCTTAGACACAATTGAGGGGGGAGAGATCGGGGGGAGGGAGGGAGAGTTGGAGTGGGACGCAATTGGTGACCAAGGGCTGCGGGGGAGACGGAGCAAGACACCCAACCCGGCACCCTGCCCCAGCCCGGCCAACTTCAACAAAGGCGGGCCCCAGAAATAAAAGGCGGAGAGCGGAGAGACCCGGGGAAGGCAATAAGGAAGACAGCAGGCGTGTAAGGGAGCCAACTAGGACTCCATAGCCACAGGCAACGCTTTTGACCAAATGAACACTACCTCCTCAAATATCTTCTACTTTCTAGCTATGCACTTTGCGTGATACTCCAAAACTTCACATCGCTCCCCTCTCCCCATTTGGAAATGGCGATCGCACCTAACGGATTATAGCTGTCTCTCAGTCTGTAAGTTGCCTAGAATACATTTCTCCTCGAAATCACGCTCCGCCCTCTCTTAAATTATGTTGACCTTGTCCACGGTCCTCCCTTATCGGAGGCTCCGTACTGAACAGTGGGAAAACAAGGCATGTAGGGCCACCGCCCCGCAACCCACCACCCCCCCAGAAAAAACAGCGGGGAGAAGAAAAAAGAGGGCGGAGGCCGGGAGGAGAAAGAGGAACAGGAGGGGGAGGAAACGACAAAAGAAGGGCGGGCAAGGCACGGAAAGAAGGGGGGGAGGACGGGGGGGAGGGAACCAGCCAGCAAGGGAAAAACCAAAAAGGGAGGAACGCCGCATAACACCAACCATTTACACAACCCACACCCCAGACAAAGGGAGGAAAGAGAAAAGAAGTGGGGGGAAAGGGTAAGGGGGATGGGCGAATGGAAAAAGCGGGGAGAGGCCGGGGGGAAGGAAAGGGAAGAAAAGGAGAAGGAAAAGGGAAAGGAAAGGGGGGAGAGAAAGGGAAGGGGGGAGGGGACCCGATAACAGAGGGACAGGGAAAAAGTAACAATCAGAGGAAGAAAGAAAGAATTAAATAAAGACCAAAACAGGGGGGCAGGGCGCGACGAGACACAGGTGAGGGAACGAGGTAAAAGAGCAGGGAGGGCATACTACAAACCCACCCACACAATAAATGTAATTTTACCTACAATGGATTTATCTGACGTAAAATTAAAATTGTCACGTCATGCAACGTCGTGAGCGAGTGTGGCTCGGGCAAGGAACGATACAGATTAGGAAGGTGCTGCGAAAACAATAAAAAATGTAATTTCTTTTGGGTAAAAAAAATAGTACTCCCGCGGACAGACCTACTATGTCACCAAACAAATCCGGCAAATCATATCTACCCAACGGGAGAAGCGGAGTCCGTCTGGGGGGGGGCCCGGAAAAAAGACAGTGCTAGGCCCGGAAAAAATGGAATAAAGTACCCGAAACAAAAAAAAAAAAACCACCCCACCTTACCCATAAAAAAACAAGAATCAACCCGAAAAAAAAAAACCAAATAAATTTACAAACGGATAGTCCTTGCGCTAGCACAAGAAGCGTTGAGTACCGGACAAGCAAAAAGAGGAGCAAAGGGAAAGGGGAGACGAACGCAACGGGACAATAAAAACCGGGGCTAGTAACAAACTTTACTAGCGGGTAATATTATTTATATGAAAAGATGAGTTATTTACACACTCCAGACAATAAAATCCACTAAATTTGCAACTTCTTCTTATAAAACTTATTGACCAAACACCAAGCCCCCAACCCAAAACCCCAGTAGCTAATCTGACTGTCCTCGAGTCACCATGTCATCTGCCTATACGAATAATTAAATTATCAATCATTCTCTTTAATTTAGTGGAGCCCTCCCGAGCGTACCAGTTACCAATTCACTTCGCGCAATGTCCCGAGTGGAGGAACACAAGAGAGGTAGGGGAGGGACTGCAGTACACAAAGAGGAATTCATGTTTGAAAAAAAAGAAAAATCCAGTATCCCACTGGAAATCACAACTATCGAGAAATTCGAGCCTAAATAAAATTTATTATTCCCCCCCCCTTAACTTTTTTTACAATGGAGTTACCCGTAAATGTTATGTTAAACTAGATGGTTCTTACTGATACATATGACGTTATATGCGAGAAAGCGTACTCAAAGTGCAATTAATGTCCCTAAACATCTCAATTAAAAGGGTCCGAGGTCTACGGGGTACAATTATTTCCGGCGTCCCTTACTTATTGACTGCGGCCCGGCCCAACCGCAACAGATTTCTATCTCAGCACACTGTCTAGAAACCTCTGCGCCCTCGAACCGCGCATCGTGCGCGCCAAGACGCGTACGCGTCTTGCGGACCATCGGCGGTTGTAGGTTCCATTCCCGCTCGCGAATCATCCCCCCCCCCACACCCCCGCATCCATCTGCTACTCCACTTGCTCTGTCTCATCGCGGCCTTTACGCACCCCTCCTGCTACAGCGCCACCCAGCCTCCCCACCAGCGCGCTCGTCCGCTCCTCAGCCGTCACATACCAACACGCAACCTCCCGACCCCCTCAGCACAAAGAGCTGCTCAGAACCAAGAGAGATGGATTGCCTGTCTTCTCCCCCCAACCCTACCCCTCCCTTCTTCCCACCTGCGCCCTCCTGCCGGGCCTACAACTCCTCTATTCGCGAGCCGCCGAACCTCGCCGAACGCCTGCGCCACGACGCGTACCCCCCCTCCCACCATCCCTTACAAAAACTAGCATATTAAGGGAACCCGTAAACTAAAACATCCCCGAGACCCTTTTACACTGAGACCCATCGCTCTGCGGGACACCCTCCTCGACCAACTTCTTGCAGGCACTACTTCCCCCGCTCCCCCCTCCCCCCCCCCTTCCTCCTCCCCTCACCCGCCTCCCACACCCCAGCCGTACATCGCATATACAGAGTAGCTATTTCTCATAAGACATAGAGGTAAGAGGAAAGTTCGAGTTCCGTAACCTACAATATCTGACGTTCATATACGGTCAACCCATGTCAGATATATATCTGCAAGAGTTACTTTATAAGAAATGTTTATAGAATCCAATTGTTACGCCTTAACGGCAACGGCCACTTAAATATAAAAAAATACTAAAATAATTACAATAATAGGAATGTGTGTATGTATCAAACATATCCACTAACAGGAGTAATATTAATAACATGGTAAGTTATTTCTTGTAGCTCATGACTGTATACCTACCACCGCCTCGGCCACACGCGTCTGCCAGACACCGCCAAATTAAAGCCAGCACCCATTTTCTGTGCCCATTAGCATGCGTAAAGGACGGATCTCACCGTTCATCCGCCCGCATATATAGAATCTATATATTATATATATATGATATATATAGTTATATAATTATATATATATATAGAATTATACATATAGATTTAATATATATATATTATATATATATATATTCTGATATAATATATATATATATATATATATATATATATATATATATATATATATATATATATATATATATATATATATGTTTGAGAACCTCAGGCGAGTATCTCAACCAGTTGGGCTTAAGATGAACATGGACAAGAAGAAAATCATATCAAATGTCCATGTTGTGCCCACCGTGCTTGCAGTTGGGAACTCGCAGATCGAAGTTGTTGACGAGTACGTCTACCTGGGTCAAACGATCCAGTTAGGTCGTCAAACTTTGAGAAGGAGGTCAATCGTCGAATTTAACTCTTGGGTCTTTGGCAGAGCTTGTGACCGGGCTAGTGACTGAGGAGTATAACTGTCCGTAGAACCTTTCGACCTCCCTCAATACCTATGGTTTTGTCGACGTTATACTGCCATCCCCCGTTTTCAGCTTTGTCAACTGACTTTGCTCAGTAGACGTCTCTCTTGCGAACACTTTGTTCCGTTCGATCGTCGATTTAATACATTTTGTACTAAAGTAGCAAATGTCGTACCGCAAGGATTTGAATATTTGTCTATTGAGCTGTCTATATGACTCAGCGTCACTGGAAGATTGCAGTTTCACAGAGCGCCGACTAGGCATTTGGTTCCTGGTATGGTTGGATATTTTTTGGGGTCACAGCTAACCCGATACTATACCGAAAATTTTCCGGACCTAAGCCTATACGAGATGAGGGTGGCCTTCAAACAACTCAAAAACAACAAGGCGCCAGGTGAAGACGAAATTACATCAGAACTTCTGAAAGCGGGTGGAACACCGTTACTTAAAGTCCTTCAGAGGCTCTTTAGTTCCGTCATACACGAAAGCAAAACGCGAGAAACATGGAACAGGAGCGTGGTGGCCTTGTTCTTCAAAAAGGGTAACAAAACTCTATTGAAAAACTACCGACCCATCTCGCTTCTAGTGGGCTGGTGGAAACTGTCAAAACGGTTGGCTCTATATTCTTGAAAGCCCACCGTAAAAGTAGACCCCAAAAAATATCCAACCATACCAGGAACCAAATGCCTAGTCGGCGCTCTGTGAAACTGCAATCTTCCAGTGACGCTGAGTCATATAGACAGCTCAATAGACAAATATTCAAATCCTTGCGGTACGACATTTGCTACTTTAGTACAAAATGTATTAAATCGACGATCGAACGGAACAAAGTATATTTATATATAAAGTATATATATATATATATATATATATATATATATATATATATATATATATATATATATATATATATATATATATATATATATATATATATATATATATATATATATATATATATATATATATATATATATATATATATATATATATATATATATATATATATATATATATATATATATATATATATATATATATATACCGATCATTCAAATTTATATACAGATTAGATGTATAAATATTATAATTTAACATTAGTGATTACAGACAAATTTTAATAAATATTATAAAGTCGAAATTTATTTTTCATTGACAGTTTACATAAATTATGTAAAAATATTATTCAATTGTTTTATTTTTATTGGTTCTGTAATTTTTGCCTGCAATAGCAACAATCATCCATCACCGTCAGAAAGTTTCACATTTATATTAATACTGTTACTTGGACTACTAATAATTCGGAGTACACAAAGTATTATCATAAATATTATATATAATTAATTAGAAATTAATAATCGTATAACTAATTGAAAATAGTTTCATTCACAAGTACAATATGTATTCAATAATTAATGAAAAATAATCCTCTGTATGCAATAAATATGCTGCCATATTAATTACCTAAACTATACACGTGCCTAATGAATGAATTTTCATTTGTAAATTATTGAATTTTAACTGAAAAGCTTGTAAGGGTACGCTTATACAATCAGTAATACGTATTGCTACAATATTTATTAATTACGTTTCTTATTATGTTAGTGTAGCTATAATAAATTTGAAGTTAAAAAAAATTAATTTATGTAATAATTTATTATATATGTAAGATCTAGCTGTACCCAAATTGAGAGAGACCTAATATAATCAACGTACACACATTAACAATAGTTTAGGCACAGGATCATTTTTCCCTTTTCATTTTTTTAGATAGTCATATATTAATAGATATTTCTTATAAAGAAAAAAAATTACAAAAAATATATAAAAAAATATTTTTCACTTAAGCAGTTTTTTTATTAGGTAAATCTATTATTTCTATGTTTGTTTTGTTTTGTTATGTTTTAGTGTAAAATGTGCAAATTTTATAAAATTTGTACTTATTGCATTAAAATTTATTTGGAAACATTAAAAAACTATTAAGCATGACAGCTTTAGGAAAGCAAGAAATGGTATTATTTGTTTTTGATAAATAAATTTTATATTTAAAAATAACTTCGAAAAATTTGTTACTATATTCATTTTTTGTGTATATGTGAATTTTCCAACGTTAAAATATTACAAGACTAGCAATATATACAGTCATTATTTTAAAGATATAAGAAAAATCAGAAGATACACAAAAATCTCCTAAGAATAAGTTCTCATTTAAAGTAGTTTTTATTGTTTCCTCATTTCAAAGTAAACAATTTAATGTTTATTTTATCTTTAAAGTGTCAATAATATGATTAATAGTAAAAATATATACTTGATGATTATAATATAAATGAAATATTTTATATGTTATTTAGACCCTCATTAATACGAGGGTCATACACTATATTACATAATTTTTTACATAATTTTTCCTGGGGTAGTAATCAGGAAAATGGCGTCAAGACCTCATTTTTGTACTCTAGATTAAATTAAGAACGAAGAGAAATTTGAAAACTTTAAATAAATGAATCTTACTTAAAATACAACTTATGAATACAAATCCAACTTATGTTAGAGGTTTTGTAGGACACAATGCAGATGCCAGGCCTAAGTGCTCTGACATTTTAAACGACTGAAACCTTATACTTTTCTCCACTTAACAATAGACACTTGAATGCTCATTCAGATAATATGTACTTAGAAAACTACTAGTTCTTTTTGGTCGATTGGATCGATATACTGAAGTAGTCTAACATTTTTCTATCAATGGTAAATAAAGTATTATGCGATCCAAATTCACTACAGGAAAATGTTTTTTTTGTTCATACAATTATATCGTGCCTATTATAATTACTCGAATATAGGAGAAGAAAGTCTACGTGTACTTTTTTAATCTCAAACCAAAATAATTAATCAGACCGTATTTGTATTTTTCCTTGTGGAAATCTGACATTAAATATTTTTCTTAAAGTACCATACTTTAAGAAAAATATTTAAATAGTAAGCATGTTCGCAATTTGACTAGACAGTCAAATTGCGACGTTGGACGACCGTGTTTCGTTCTTCAACTTTAAGTAAAGTGAAACAAGTAATAATAGTTTTTTCTAGAGTGGTGATTGAACCCACAACTATTCCGTTTACAGCCAGATGACCTTTCTTTATGATTAACTGATATATAATTTTAATATATCATAAATTACATACAAAACAAAGGCCATACTAGCGAAAAAATTACAATATAATGCACAAAGTAATAAAGCTAAAAAACTTTGCTAATACTTGTATTTAACTTCGTATATTAACGGTAATGCTCTTTTGCCCTTTTATATTTTCTTGCATAGCATTGTTCTAATCTAAGCTAAACAAAGTTTCGGTAATCGATTATGTATTTAGGGCTAAAACAAAAATTAGAAATAGATTGGGTTTATTATATTTAAATAAACAAAATACTGTTTAGTATTAAATTAATAGGCTAATTTTTGACTAAAAATATTATATATAAAAAACCGCCACTCACAATAACCTCCCATTCCCTTTACAACACGCACACTATACTTATTGCGATCCTTGCCGCACTTCTTTCACTTGGACGACACGCAAGAGGGCGCTTGCTTCTTCTTACGACTTCGAGTATGTCCCCGCTGCTATATAGACAACGCGTGCGCCTTGAAAATTCAAAAATATTAGTATATTTCGCAATATTCGCATCAGTGTTATTAAAATACAGTAGTTCTGTGTATGTAACATAAAGATAACGATAAACAAGGCCTAGCTAGGTGAAGATTGGAAATAATCAGCCGCGGCTGGGCCCTCACGTGCAACCACGTCGAAAGAATCCGAGGAAAAACCTTTAACCAAGTAAGTGTGCGATTGTTCTACTTTCCCCAACTACATATATCTTTTATTTTGTCCAATTAAACCCGTACTGTAGCTGGTAAATCAATTTTCCTTTTCTATTCGTTGTTGTGAGTCGGCCATTATTATCGTGTTCTTTCACTAATTTTCTATCAAACAAAATACAGTCCACTAGCTTTAAATTTAATTCCCGCTATTATTGTTTAAACCGCACCGAATTGGCGGTGATATTATGATCTTTCGCCGCCAAATACTATGGCTTTGTTTACATTCTTTCGTTTTACGTATTACTAAATGAAACAAAGGAACACAGTGGCTTAATTTTTTAATTTGATAAAAAGTAATTTTATGCTTGTACTTTTAAATAAAATTTTAGAGTATATCTTACAGCCTGATATAGCATAAGCTTTAAGTCTTAAGACGAACGCCGTTTCAAGTAAGCTTTTCGTGAGCACAATATATTGAATTTATTTATTACATCAATTCGTAGACATCTTTGACATTCTAGATTCCACTATTTTCATAGCAAAGCTTTTAAAGTCACTATCATTTCTATGCCCCTTGTGAATAGCTAGTAACTCGATCCGAGTCGAGTAGCCATTACAAGACAAAACGCATTTGTATGAAAGCAAATGCTTTAAACAATCTGATATTTATCTACGGCATCATGTTATACGATTTATAATAGATACGGTGAACTTAAATATACAAAATTTTTCGACACTTTTTCATAAATTTACAAAAGATTTTTGACTGAATTTTATATTTATCTCATTTTATTTATCTTCAAATTAACTATATCTAATAATTACTTTAAAACTTGTCTATATTTAAAAATACACTAGTCCTATCCTGTTAGATACGAATACACGTGAAGAAACAAAATAAAATGAAAGAAAAACGAACACTTTTATAATTCACTGATTTTTTATATATAA
This sequence comes from Dione vanillae, assembly GCA_037178615.1. NCBI lineage: Eukaryota > Metazoa > Arthropoda > Insecta > Lepidoptera > Nymphalidae > Dione > Dione vanillae. The sequence continues at coordinate 28,625 of JAZFAU010000647.1, read as the reverse complement.
AATTATTATATATTATATATATATTATATATATATATATATATATATATATATATATATATATATATATATATATATATATATATATATATATATATATATATATATATATATATATATATATATATATATATATATATATATATATATATATATATATATATATATATATATATATATATATATATATATATATATATATATATATATATATATATATATATATATATATATATATATATATATATATATATATATATATATATATATATATATATATATATATATATGTGGCGCAGAGGCGCAACGTCTGCCTGTAACGCGACGGTTACTGGGTTCGATCCCCAGTCGGAGAAGATGGATTTTTCTAATTCCATTTTCTTCGCTCTGGCATCTAAGGCAAAGCGCGGCGTTGAGTTCCGCCACTCAACACTCAACGCCTCGAAAACGGCGGAAAGTGGGGACGGAGTAAGCAGGGACTAAGTAACGGAGTGTCTTTGTTTTTTTTGCGGGTAGACACAAAAGAAGATAGACGTGTTTTTTTAAGCTCTTTAATTGTTTTATTTAAATATTTTAAAAGTTTATATATGCTGTAAATACTTAATACCTGTGCTTAAGTTGATAACCACTAAACTCACTCACTTATTTTCAACACTGAGTTCACTATGAATACACCTGTGGAACAATTACTGAAGGGCATGGAAGAGCTCTCCTCTGTGTTCTCATCCAGGATGGGTGAATTTGAAAAACAATTTATCACAGTCTGGATCTACCTCTACTCCCACAATAAAAAATTTAGCTGCAGAGTTCAACACTTTTAAATCCTTTGTGTGGAAAACACTTGGTTTATTAAAGTCCCAGGTTGAACTTTTGGCTGGTGGTCTGGACCGCTTGGAAACACAGTCCAGAAGAAAAGTTCTGCTTTTCCATGGCGTAGAAGAGGACAATAATGAAAACGTTACTCAAAAAATACTTCATGTGTTATCCAACCGTTTAAAGATGCCAGATATCAATTCAACTACAATTGAGTCTTGCCACAGGCTTGGTGCTAAAAAAGAATTTGCTCGGCCCATACTTATAAGATTCAACAGTTTACAGCTTCGTTCCAGTGTGTGGAGGGCTAAAATCAATCTCAAAGGCTCTAATATAACGATGACAAAGTTTCTTACAAAATCTCGCCAGGAAGTGTTTGTGGCAGCACGTAAGCACTTTGGGGTCAAAAAGTGTTGGTCAGCTGACGGCATGATTGTAATTTTATTGTCAAATAAATCGAAAATCAGGATTTCCTCTCAAAGCGAACTAAAGAAATTGATGGAGAAGAGTCCCGTAACCAAGTCCACTGAAGGCAATTAACCGGTTTGCTTATATAACGGCAACTAAACGTTTTTATTTCACATTAATAATTACAATACCTTTTTTTTTCTTAGTACTTTATCTCAATGTAACTTTTATTTTCTGAGTTAAAATTGTTTACTTTCAATTTTGACATATGTCACTTATATCAAATGCTTATTGTGTACTTTTATTTTGCGTTCCGTTTCATGTGTTTTTTTTTGTTTTTGTTTAATGTTATATTGTTTTACGTTATGTGTATTGCATTTGTTTTTTACGTTGTATAACTTTTTCTTTGCGTTAATTTAGTTTTAGTGTTATATTTTAAATTCAACTTGCACAGGTAAATTTCATTTTTTTTTTATATATTCGTTATTTTTTTTATATTTATTATATATTTTTTTTGTTTTGTATATATTTATTTATTTTATTTGTATAGATACTATATTCATTTATTTTATTTTTAAATGTTACATGATAGCGAATTGTTCTTATGTTCTTCTAGTAACTATGATAGTGCTAATAGTGACGATAATTTTGATTCCCAACCACTTTGTGATAAACTGTCGAAAGTTTTTGACAAAAAATGTTCCAAAGGCCTTTCCTTAGTGCATATCAACGCGCAGAGTATTCCAGCTCACTTTACCGATCTTCTCGCATCCTTTAGTTCCGGCGTAGTTGACGGCTTATTTGTATCTGAGACCTGGTTAAAACCCTCGCTTTCAACCGCTTGTTATTCTCTTCCAGGTTATAAGCTATTTCGCAACGGCCGCACTGGGCGGGGTGGTGGAGGCGTGGGTATTTATCTCCGTGATAGCATTGCCAGTGTCGTTATGTGCTCTCCTCAAGAATATAGTGGATCTCTTGAATACCTTTTCTTGGAGCTGACATTGCGTCATTCAAAAGTTCTTGCCGGAGTCTTATACACCCCTAATGACCAAGTTAATTACTTCAGTGCTCTGGATGGTATTCTTGAAAACCTACGTCCCCAATATGAACATGTGATCTGCATGGGCGATTTAAACACGTGTCTTTTGAAAAATGATCGGAGAACTCATTTTTTGAAAGAACTACACGAGTCATATGACTTACACCTTTTACCCTTGTCTTCCCCAACTCATTATTTTCCCAATAGTAGGCCCTCTCAGATTGATATAATCTCTGTCTCTAACCTTAATCTTGTTAATTCACATGGTCAAATGACTGCTCCTTTTTCCTTTCACAATCTTGTTTTTTTATCATATAAATTACGTCCTCCTAGGGTTAGAGGCAAAATTTTTCTTCAGCGCAATTTTAGGCATATGGATTTCGAACGCTTAAGGGAAGATGTGAGAAACATAGACTGGTCTCCTTTAGTGTCATCAACTAACATTGACACTATGGTAGAATCTTTAACTTCTGAACTGATTAGAATTTACAATATCCACGCTCCTGTAAGACCAGTTCGTATGAAGCAAGCAGGGAGCAGGTCCCTGGTTAACACAAGTAATTAAAAATACTATGGCAAAACGTGACAGAGCTAAGGTTAAAAATAAAAAATCTCCCTCTCCCGAAAACCTTGCTACTTACAAAAAGCTGCGTAACATCTGCAACAGAATGTGTAGGGATGCCAAACGTCGCTATTTCCACAATACCATTAAGAATCTCAGTCAAGCGCAGGTTTGGAGATTCTTGGAGTCATTTGGTGTGGGCAAAACCACTGAGACTCGTCAAGTTTCAGTGGATCTTCACGTTCTTAATTCTTTTTTTACAACTCCTCCATTTTACATCAATCCCCAAATAAAATCTAATACACTTACTTTACTGTCTCAAATTTGCCTACCCGACTTCAGTTCATTTTCATTTAAAGCTGTATCAGAGGATGATGTCAAGAAGTGTGTTCATTCCATTTCCACAAAAGCTTTTGGAATTGACAACCTCAGCTTGGATATGATTCTTCCTGTGTTGGAGAGCATTGCACCAGTGGTCACCCACATCATCAACTTTTCACTGTCAAGTAATGTCTTTCCTTCACAATGGAAGAGTGCTTATGTCATTCCACTTCCCAAAATCCCCAACCCCTCCAACGTCACTGATTACCGTCCCATATCTATCCTTCCTGTTCTATCCAAGGTCCTAGAAACTTTAGTCAGTAACCAATTGTACTCTTTTCTTTCCAACAATAATCTCCTTTGTCCCTTACAATCCAGTTTCCGTCCGTTCCACAGCACAGTTGGGGCTTTGTTGAATATTACGGAGGACATTCGGGGCGCTATGGATAACACCAAGCTAACCGTAATGGTTCTCTTAGATTTCAGCAGTGCTTTCAACTCTGTTGATTTCGATATACTTCTTGTCACTCTTCGAGCAGTCAATGTCTCTTCTGAAGCTATAAGCTGGTTCCGATCTTATCTTTTCGGGCGCCGGCAATGTGTAAAAGCAAACGATATAACTTCGTCCTGGCTTGATATCACAGCTGGCGTTCCCCAAGGCGGCGTTCTCTCTCCACTTCTTTTCTCTGTTTTTATCAATAACATCTCAAGAGTCATTACTTCTCCTTTCCATCTGTATACGGATGATCTACAACTTTACCGCCATAGTAATTTGAATGAGTTACCTGAAGCCATCGAAATTTTAAACAACGATCTCGCTGCCATCAAAAATTGGGCGGAATCTTTTGGCCTATTGGTAAATCCAAATAAATCTCAGGCCATAATTATTGGCAGCAGTAGACTTAGACACAAAGTCAAGTGGGATTCAATACCTGCAATACAATACTCAGGTGTGTCAATTCCTTACTGTAATGAAGTTAGGAATTTAGGTCTAATAATTGATTGTAACATGTCATGGGCGTCTCATATTAATGCAATCAGCAAGCGCATGCATTTCTCCTTCCATTGCCTTAGGCGTCTCCAGTACTTCCTTCCTCACAAAACCAAAATTATGCTAGCGCAATGTCTTCTCCTTCCCATCCTCGACTACGCTGACATCTGCTATTTGGATGTGACCGAGGAGCTACTTAATAAATTAGAGCGACTTCAAAATCTGGCCATTCGCTTTGTTTATGGCTTACGTAAGTATGACCATGTCTCTCAATTTCGCGCTCAACTTAATTGGCTCCCAATCCGACTTCGCCGTGATATGCACATCCTTGTATTTCTTTTTAAGATCCTTAATTATCCTGATTTCCCCTCCTACCTGCGTTCCCGTTTCAACCTTCTTCCCCCTCCCTCACGCTCTAGGCGGTCTGGCTTGGTTCCGTCGCTTGACGTACCTATGAGCAACACGAAATTTTTACAAAAGTCATTCTCGGTGTACGCTGCATCCCTTTGGAACAAACTTCCCAATTCTATCCAAAGAAGCCCATCCCTTTTGTCCTTTAAAACCCGATTAAAAAAATATTTACTGGAACGTCAAAACAATTAAATTTCACAGACAGTTTCTAGCCTATCATTCGCATCACTATTTTAGCAATTATTTTAGCAATATATAGACTGTTTTATTCAGCATAATATGTATGTATTTATGTATATGTTGTTATATATATGTATGTGTGTATGTATGTGTATATGTATTTATGTATATATGCATGTATGTATGTATGTATGTATATATGTATGTGTATGTTTTAAAATATGCTCATTTCCTACAATTTTTTCTTATTCAAATTCATTCCAATATTCTTTTTTTTTATCTGATATTTTTTTTTACAATTGCACTGCACATTCCCGCTGTTAGACTCTTACCCACTTCCACTGGTTGGCTGGAAGAGATTTCTTTCAGAAATAAGCCCACCTTTGTAAACTAAAATGTATTTTTTTTGTATTCAATTGTATTTTTATGTGTGCAATAAAGAACAAATATGATCGGCCTACGCGTGACAGTATTTTCCAAAAAAAAAAAAACAATTTAAAAAGAAATAGCTGCTTTAAAAAACGCGCCTGTCTCCACAATAAAGGCGGGGAAGACATCTTGAATCTTCATATTTAGATAAAAGAATTATATACATAAGCAGGTACGCGCATACAATAGCATACCAGTAGCTAGAGTAATAATAATATACCTAGATAATAAAAATGTGGAAAAGAAAAAATGCATTCAGACGTAACTATTATTATTTCATGTTTTAAATTTACTCCGTTTAAATATTTCCATCCAAATGAAATCTTTAGAGTAAATTATAGCAACGATTCGCCTTAAGTTCGCTGAACCGATATTCACGCCCCATGTCTTAATAAAATTGTGAATTTATTTTTCCTTCCCTGGCTGGTTACAAGTTGATATTTTTATTAAATATTGTAACTCTTTTCTTTCACCTCTTTTATATTCAAATTTCGTTGCAAATAGGTGTCAATGTTTTCGTGGTAAATTTTTATTTGTCTTAAAACTTAAAAATCAAATGGAAATAACTATCGGTAAAATGTGAGTGGATTTTTATTCTATATTTATTTTGGTAGCTTATCTGTTGTTTATGGTAAATTAAGAGCATATTTTTTCTATACTCCAAGAGGAGTAGTAAAGTAATATGAATAATACTCCTGGATTATTCATATTACTTTTAAATACCTTAACGTGATTTTGATAAGAATAGTATTCACAAACAGTCACAATTACAGAAGGCAGAGAAACAGACAGTCAACAAAACTGTCCGTGGTTTCTTTTTCAAGGTTTAATTAGCCTGATTTCAATGTTATACATAAGCACAAATATTGAATAATCCGTAGCACGCTTTCGTTTCGTTAAAATGCAATTGATTTTTTATTTGCAGCTACCGATAAATACCTTTATAAATCCACCCTTCAACTTCTGAGAGATTTCAAAGAACTTTCGATCTGTTTCGTTAAACCTTTCTTTACGCTGTTTACTTTCTTAATAAATCTAAAGGTTTTTGACGGTCGGTAGCCTCTCAGTAAGTTTTGATGGATGCTATGGCTATTTAACTGACCAATTACTATAAAGTAAAGTTGTTTACAAATTAAGATCAAAATAAGTAAATTATGTTTTCTTAGCAATGTTTATAATTTTTTTAAAATCAATTGACTAAAATAGATTTCTTTTCATAAATTGTTAAATTCTATTATGGATTATTTTAGAGAACACAACAAAATTAGATGTTTCTGTATTTGAATCGGAACACGCTACTATACCGACTGCATTGCAATCTAAGCTATACAATATTATTGTTAATCTAAACTGCTCTTTTGGCAGTTTCATTACTACAGACTTTGACAGTATTACAGTCTACTGAAACCAGATTTCTATGATCAAAGATTCTTAATAGTACTTTAACATATACGACATACACATATAGTAGATATAAAGTTCTCATAAATGCCAAAAGCATAAATGGCATTACTTTAAATGTGAACGAAAATTAACCAAAATGGTTGCAGAAACATAAATAACATAAATGTATTAGTTACTTTATTTTCAATATACTTCTGAGGTTAATTTGTAGTTCTGAATTGTATTTGTAGTTCTGTAATTTGTAGCTTCACGTTTTATCCCGCACAGTGCAGGGTAGGCTGAGGGAACAGCAGGATACGTGGGAACCTAGTGTCACTCGGTTGCTTTGTTCCTGCTTTCTCCGTCCCCGCTTTCCGCCTTTTCGAGACATTGACGCGTCAACGCCGCGTTTTGCCTGCCAAAGCGAAGAATTCTGCGCCACGACGATCCTCAATACCAAAGTATAAAAACAATAATTTAAGTTGTCTGTTCTAGATCTTCGTTAAGAAGGATATGTTTAATACTAATAGTATAGTTTACATTATATATATATATATATATATATATATATATATATATATATATATATATATATATATATATATATATATATATATATATATATATATATATACATATATATATATATATATATATATATATATATATATATATATATATATATATATATATATATATATATATATATATATATATATATATATTTTTACCAATTTTTTTACTAAGCTTAATATTTAACTATTACATGAATTTATTGTATAGTTATCTACCTACTTTGAGAATTGAATTTAAGATTAAAATTCTGTAGAGTATAAGATTAGAGTTCTGTAGCAAACAAATGTACTACGCAAATAGTATATACCACTCGTTGTATCAAATTCAATGTAACGTGTAATCTCTTTCCGTGAATCTGAAAGGCCGCGGTGTGATTTATTAGTTTGCTTAAATCCTCAATAAATAAATTTATATTATAATGAGGTCATTTAATTTTCTGATTTCTATGCTATTTAAGAATTCAACGAACATAATATTGGGAATTCTTACATTTTATTATAAGACTATTGTATATGTGTTAGCATTTGTGTAATTCTATCATATTCAACTTACAGGAGGATCAGATAAAATGGTCCTTGATACCAATAAGAACGTGACATATATCATTAGAAAGGTCTTATAACATACTATAATAGTTACTATTGGAGCTCATTTCAAATCACTGTGTGAAAAAAGTTACGGTGATATAAAAAGCTTATTTTCATAGACGATTTTAAGCAATAAAAGTACATTATTTCTTATTCTATGACATTGCAGTGCTAGATAAGACGTGTTTAAGCATGTTATGGCTCTTGTACACACTGGGTCACATAAGGCCACTCTAGCATTTACATATTGGGTCCCTACCTTGGCTCGATTTATCACATTTCTGTGATATGTTACATGATTTCACTAGTGCTTTCTTCACAGACATTTGTGACATGTTGCTAGGAGCTAAGAGCTGTCGATAATAGTAAACTTCAAAGTAGCGGGTGCTATAAGCTATGAAACAATGCACTTTTGGACCGATCGTACTAACGAACAATTTGATTTGATACTCCAAAAAACATCTAGTTTAAATGATGAAAGCATGCAATGGGTGAAAGCAATTTAAGACTAGCAATTCAATTTCACATGTCTGAACGAAGTGTCTGAAGAATAATGATAAAAGTAAGGAGTTGCCTCCAAAATGAATTTGTTCCTCAACACTTTGGTTTTGACCATATTACTAAATATGAAAAATCATCATAACTTTTTTCACACAGTGATTTGAAATGGGCTCCAGTAGTAAATATAGTAAAATATTGAAATACTTTTTCAAAGATACTTCATGTCGTTATTGATTCTTGGACCAGCTACCATACATTTTTGCCGGTCCTCCTTTAGTTTAAATTTAACAATTTAAACTTCGCCTTTTTGATAACTATATTGTATAATACTTAGTTTCTTTCGCAGGTCATTTTTTTCCTAAACGACCACAACATAACAAGTACGTCAACATCGATGTTATCTTGTATATTGCAGCTTCTTACACTATTGTACACAGTTTGTCAATTGTGTTGATTTATATTAAACGTATCAATAAAAGATTTGGAATAAAATTTGTTTCTATGTTTGTTATATTTTTCTTTTGTCTTTATTTATAGCAGTATAAGGTTCAAATAAAACTTAAGCTTATTAAATAATCAATTTTCTTACTAAATAGCATTTAATTTTAAATATTAAGTACTTATTTTGTATTATATCATGTAGTCAGAATACTTCATTTCAATGAGGAACTATCACTGTAAATTACTTAGCACTAGCTTAAATAGTATATATGTGATGAATATATTACTTTATAAGATAGTTCTGAAAAGTTCTTGGGTTCTACAATTGTTTTGCGGTAGAAACTCTCGACCTTCATCCACTATGACCACAAACGCCCTTCCCAAACTGGTAAGTCCGCAAAAACTGAGCGTGGACAGCTGGGGTTTGACCGACATTAGAATGTACAAAATTAATTATAGAACGATGGTATCGTGTCATAATACCAACAATAATTGTAAATTATCTTTTAATATTAAGGAAAACTATTTAAAAACACACATATATTCTTGGTATACTAAAATATAAAAGTAAACTAATTTCCATATGCAATTCTCTTATTCCTATGCGAAATATTTGGAGTAGAAAAAATATTTATGTAATATATAAATGCTCAAAATATGTCAGTGATATCTCTTAATATAGATATTTTCTGGTTAAATACTAGAGAATACGCTACGAATACGCTCACCAGAGAAGCTAGGAAAATTAACTGCATCGCTGCTTTATAGACATTTGACGTTTATTTAAAGATAATAACAAAAAAAAACAACATCAAAATGACATGACATTTAAAATTAATCGAATTCTATAGAGCATATTGATAACATAAGTATATTTGTGAATGTATTAATGTATATTTTGCGAATCGCAATATCGAATATTATTGTTTGTCTTTATATGGCTTAGTCTCTTAAAACTTTTAAAATAATTCGACAAAAAAGTTTAATTTCAAACTTCCAAATAATAAAATCACATTTGAGCAAACGGAAATTGTTTACGAAAAATATTAAACAAAGTATATAAGCTTATAATAAAAAAATATATTACGGAGTGCGTACAAAAAAATACAAGTTTTTACAATAAAACGAAACGAGAAGATATAGGCCTTATAGTAAATTATTTTTAAAAGAAGCTCATATCTCTTTCTTGAGCAAGGATCCATACTATTCTATTAATCTTTGTCAAGCCACTGGTATACATTACATACAAAAAAATAAGCGTGTCGTTTCAAAAGGGCTCCTGCAGGCTGTTTCTTATGATGTCACTGAAGAATTAGAACTACAACTCACTATTACTAAGTCTTGTATTTATAATTGCCCCTTCTTAGATTTTATTACATTTTTATGTATCAAAAAGTATACAACGTTGAACTACAATTTCTGATTTATTATTTACCTTCAAATACTGTAAATATAACTGTTTTATTTTGATCTTTCGTTTTTTTAAAGAGCTTAGAACAACATTAGGAGAAAATAGATTCTTTATAGTAACCATTCGTTAACCATTTTTTGTGTCAGTCAGTTTGTTCCGTCTATAGAGCCACCATGCCATATTGTTATTTTTTCAAAAGGTATTTGTGGTATCAAGTTAACATAAATTACATATATTTTTACTCTTAACTCTTATATTTTTTAAAAAAATTAATATTTAAGGCTTATCGCAAGGGCCGAACAATACGAGGCGCCTTGAAAAACTTTTGTTTTTGCCATTTTTGTATGATTTTCGCCAGTTATTAAAACGCTATAGGGTAGTAGTACGCTAACTAACCAAAGTTCTCTTGGCAAGTAATTAAAACTTTTTGAGATTTCATATAAAATTAACGGCGCATTCGGCTGTTTAAATTTGTATTAAGGCAGTCATAAATCGTTTGTAGCAACCGAAGCCGTCAGTGTGCCGAGTATCACTCGGCATTTGAGATCGATGTATTTCACCGATCGTCGGCTGAATCGATACGAAGAGCCACTGAACAAAAAATAGGGCAATGAAGTATTATAAATAATTCATAGTATGAAAATTATTGAATCGGCATGGATATTGATGCTAATGGCCAACTTGCGGGTGAGTATCGGAAGTAGGGCGATATGAAAAGGATCTTCACGCTCACAAAATACCTATTGGAAAGCGATTATGGATACGACTTCGCTCTAATATTGACCCCCCCCTATAAAACCAAGTTAAAGATCCCACTACTATCTGTATGTATGATAGCTAAATAGCGCTAGCCACTGCGATGCTTATCCCTGGGGTCTAGAATTTATAACAACAGCATGTTGTTGTTTGTTAACAGTTGGTGAATAATATTAGTTATTGCTTTTAAATATAATTAAACCTATTACAAGAGATTTATATATTCCCTGTATTATATAAACGCTTTAAATACTTTACACATAAAACTGTGATTCAATAACGATAAAAACTGTTCATACATGTCATCTATACTATATATACTAGATGATATAATAATGATATATAATTATCTATCATATATATATATACTAGCTATATATATATAGTATATATAACTATAGTATATAAGATATATATGATTTATATCGAAATATGACATGATATGAACATTTTTTTAATATATCTATGTTAACATAATTAATGTAATATTACTTCAATTTAGCTTTGTGATCGTGAAAATGAAATAATTGATTGGTTGCGACAAAATGACGGCAAGCTAACGTCGAACTTATCTTTATTACACAGTCTACATTTTAGGGGCCATTTTTGAATTGTAGTACAAAAATAAACGGTATACAAATAGACTAGATCACTCAATAAATTTCAGTAATAAACTATTTCCACAAAACTTTTTGTACAAAAAACACTAAAAAGCCAACTTGGCGCTTTAAGGCTCAGATTACCCGTCTTTCGTATCAAAGTATAAAACGAGGTTTACACACATTGTTATTATGTAAAAAGGTATTGATAGAAAATATATAAAAATGTTAGAAAAAAAATTGGTTAAAATGTTAATTTTGTTCTTTGTATTTTAGAGTAGGCAAAATTGAATTTAATTATGTGACAAAACAAACTCTACGTTCTCTTTTCTTTCTAACATTTAATTAAACATTAGTAGCGGATATCAAAGTGCCATAGTAAATGGGACTGCTTAATAATGCTCTCTTCAGAATGACCACTCCAAAAAGCAAAGAAATTTTATGTATATAATTTATAAATGTAGGTACTTAATAGAACTGTCGAGATGCTTAAAATATGAAAAATCTAAGCGATGCTTATTGGATTTTTTGTCGACAAAAATTATAATAAATTACTATTCTGGAAGTCACACAGAGAAGAGATATTATTGGTTTTAATTAAAATATAATATAAATAATTATATTATTTAGCATTAGTCTGTAAGCGTGTTAATGTTTTCTTTTATTCTATACTTTTTAGACGAGGTTCAGGTATAAGTAGAGCAAACAATTCAAATCAAGTATCAATTTGAATTTCACTGTACGTCAATAGATGTTTGTGAAATTTCCGGTTTCTTGTAATATTATTTAAGTCGTTAACATGGCTTAAAAGTATCATAGCTATAATCAGACTAAATTGAATAACATTTGCTCTGTGAAGCGTTGCTTAGTTATTCAAAGAGATCTAACGTTGATTGATTATGATTATATAATTCTTGTATTGTATAGTTAGAAAGCGTTTGCTTATAGTTCGATATCCGTCGTCTTGTTGTCAATAAAAAAAAAGAAAAAGATTAGCGGTTTGTGTTTTGCTCTGCATCCCTATGGGCAGTTGGCGAATGATCCGTGAGATCCGTCTTAAACATGTATAGATGTCCGGAAAATTAGGGTAACAGCGTGTTATCTCAGGGCGTCTTGGCTCACGTGGCGGTGATACAACATCACTAAGCTAACCAAATATTCTAATTAAGCTACGCTATTATAATTTATAATTTATGTTTAGTAAATGAGTACAATAGTTCTATTAAGAAAATAGAAAGAATGGCAAGAGGCCGAGATGAGTAGGTGTATATAACAACGTTAATGACGATTGAGCACGGTATTGTAGTTACCACCCCCGGCTGATGTTAATTTGCAATATCCTATCTTCCCTATCTTGCGCTGTTGTTCCCTTAGACGAGTACGCTACAATTGTTTGTGGTTTCGCTAAAGAATACACCTATAATTTACTATTGCTATTTTTAAAGATATACACTGGTTTCACAAAGTGTTTAAAAAAAAAAGGCATTCATAATATGCATTAGTAAGCGTTTCTAAATTACTTAGTAATGCTTTGATGTCATAGATAATGTTTCAAAAATCTTATGATGCATTTGATTGCTCATGCTTAATATATTTAAATTAATTATTTTGTCGCCAGGCTGTGCGATGATGCATGATTTCTTTTAGTTGTAACCTATGCAGTAAATCGGTGCTGAAAGAGGGGGGGGGGGGGTGGGGAAAGGAGTGTTTTATCACTAAGTTTTCTGACGCACTTGCTGTGGCGGATTCAACAAAAAAAGTCAGGCTTCTTGTTTTTAATTAAGCATTAACGAGATGGCTTTTAGTATTCAAGTGTGTGTAAAACTGAAACATTAAAAATGTAACACGAATGCTGTCATATGAAACTACTGTGTCCTTTGGCCTAGAATATAGTAATTAAAAACATGCGTAGCCCTATTCAGCTAAAGCCAAGTTTAATGTCACAAGCAACTTAAATAGAATATGTTAAGACATGGAACACGTTAGCAATTAAACAATGATAATGTTCAATAGTGGCGCAAAGTCGATAAGGGGCTCTATGTGCTAAATCCATATAAAACCACCTCTATACAGTACCAAATATTTTGTACAATAACGAATTATGATTTTAATTAGACGGCAGGGGTCTGGCATTAAACTGTAGCAAGTAATTCACATTTAATTTAAACTATAATTCAATACAATAAATTCTATATTAAATCTAAAATACAAATCATTGTTTGCGAAATCCACTTATGGGCCGTAAAAGGGAAGGAGAAAAAAAAAAAAAAAAAAAAAAAAAAAAAAAACAAAAAAAAAAAAACAAAAAAAAAAAAAAAAAAAAAAAAAAAAAAAAAAAAAGCAAGTCAATTAGTTATTAGAAGTAATTTAGTGGCGCTTTTGTAATATTATTCTATCGTAATTAATATTAAAAATTGTTCTATTATAATTATTTATTTCTTGGGAAATGCCATATTTGACGTAACATTTCAGATGATAGGTTTGTCGTCATTAGCACTTCTACATCTAATAAGTGATATTATTTTGTATTCGAATGTGGTGTAGGCATTCTTTACCTACATTATATTCATACGTGTGAAAGTTCTTGGCAGAAAAGTATGGGTGATTTGAAATTCTATTTCAATCACTATTTTTATGAGAAGGATTACTGATGTGCAACTTAAACTAATATAGGAACAAAAGTATAAGAATTAAGAATGACGCTTCCACAGAAAGTCTACTAAGGATGATGGAGTTTTATAATTGTCATTCATGATATCAATAACGTTATGATCCGTCCGTACTTACGTTAAATTTTCGCCTTAAATTCACGCAATATACCCCTCACCCTGCCGTCTCGTTTTCCATCTAACTCACTGTTTTGTACACCTATCAGAGGCATTGGTCTTAGCCATCCATGTATCATAACAGAGCTTGGGCCTGTGCAAGGGCGATCTCAGGCAATAACTCAAAATTCGAAGAGATACTAAATGAAATTGATGCATTCTCTCACATCTTTATCGATGCCTGCCAAACTTTCAATGAAGGCTGTGGTGGTGATTGGGCTTGCTGGATAGCGGGCAAAATTCAAAATTAAAGTTTACTATTTAAATGCCTTCGCAAAAAAAAAAAAAAAAAAAAAGCGAATCACCAGTATTTAGCAGTGAGGCTCTGCTTTTGTTGAATATGACAATCTTGTTTACGCTTTCCCCACAATATAACCGGAGCATTTAGCCATAAATTAATTCGTTTCATATAAACGGAAACTTTGATTGTTTAAAGATTCATGAAGAATTATACACCTATCATCTAAAGGGCTTGTAGGTCACATCATGTCATGGATACGGAAACCATTCCTGGAGATAAGTGGGAAAATGAATCTTAGACTCTTGCGTCTAAACTTAGCGTACAGTGTGGCACTTTAGATCACGTCTTGCTAGGCTTCTCGGGCAATATAGATTCGGACTTCAGGATCGGTTGTTCTCTTGGGCAGTTCACTCACTGGATAAGTCGTGGTCTAAGGTAAGCACTAGGGATTTATTTAAATCCATAAGGGAGAATATTATGCATTTCTTGCAGGGCGGTTATACTAAAAGCGTCCTTGGTACTTCTCCCTTAAAAATTAAATGAAAATTTATATCATACAATTGGGGCCGGCGTAACGACTTTGATGCATGTAGGGCGCCCTGTTCACCACTTGGCGAAGATCTCAGTCAGGACCACATCTCTATGTAATGTAGTTAGAAACGGTTCTCCTTCTCGTTCATCCATATTCTTTTTCTTCCCAAATTATCCGTCCGGCTGTCCTTCGCTAACCTAACAAAGTCGGGCCTCGTCCTCGTCATGTTCAGTGTTTGTTAATGTTTGCGATTTAGTCCTTTAATATAGCATTTTCATAGTAAATATCTTAAGTATAATACTATAGGGTATGAATTAACACTGCTCGATGTAAGTTAATATTTATTACCAACCTTCAATTTCATGTGTATATTTTATTAATATATATATTTTTATTTTGTTTATAGGTAAAGGATTAAAACCTCATCTCTTTTAAACATGCATCCCTCTATTGTGTAATATTTTTTATTTTTTACCATACATTCTCCTTTGTGTGTTCTCCATTCAACGGGACATTGGCGAAGTGAATTGTGCTCAACTGGCACGTTCGAACGCCATAAATTAAGAGAAGAAGAAGAAGAATACAATACGTTTTAATAAAACTCTCTGTATATTTCTAGAATAATAAATATATTAAATATAATAAAATATTTTTTTTGTATAGTACGTTTTTTGTATAGTAAATTTATTTGACACTAGTGATTCATTCGTCGTCAGTGTGAACACGTACAAAGTGAAATTCCTTTACGACATTTTTTTTTGAAAAAAGAAAGCTATAATATATTATATTTAACCTTATTGCGACTAAGACTACATTGTTGTCGCTATTATATATTTTTGTAATTATTGGCTTATGGTAACTAAAATACGAAATATATTATTTACATTCCACGAAATTTAGTGATCGAGTAAAAACTTCATCAATTGTAGTGCCGGATCTTCTTGTTGACGTATTAAGATGGTTTATCATGGATATATTCAATTCATCTTTCAAAAATTGAACTAGCTTCAAAGATTTTTTTGATGCAAAAATGATATTCAAATCTCCACTTAAAATCATCGATATTTTATCATTATTGATACCAAGTAAAGCAATAAATGGAAAAGGCATATCTTATGAGATATGCCTTTAAATAATAACTGTAACAAGTACTGTAACCAAATTGTGTACTGTAAAATACGAATACTTACTGACTGTAGGTCTTACTGTAGGTCTTGACGTGAAGAAGGTTGGAGCGATTGGAGTGGAGTATTTTTTCTATTAGAAGAGCGTTAAATAGATTGACAATCTTGCCACTTGATGTTTTGTTCTCGGTACTATAAAATTACCGCTTTAACAGCTGGTTACTGAACTTATTTTATTGTAAAAGATAGGGGGATTTGGGCGAATAAGTAGAAATTACGATTTGCTGATATCACTTTGATATGTGACCCTGTCAGCCTATTGCGTGGCATTATATGAGTGACATTTCTCAGTGTTTGGATAGAGGATTTAATTCCCAGTGCAATAAGTTCACTACTCCATGGGATCAGTACTAATAGCATATGGCAGCGGCACACGTAGTATTAGAAACATCGATTCCGATATTTAAATATACCCACGATTTAAATGCACTTACTTTATGCCATTTAAAAACCTAAGTATATGATTTTATTCAAAATGAAAAGGATTGTAGAAAAAAGAGCTAAGAATTTATGTATAATTACGGCAATGTTCATCCCGTGTAAGATTTTCTTTGAGAATTAATCGTTTTTTGCTTAATGTTTTTATTATTTTGAGTAAATTGTGAATGTGAAAAATATCATGTAGAAACAAATTATGCTAGTTTTTTAAGAATTTACATATTTTTCCTACACTTAAATCTTTCCTATATTTAAACTTTAAAAAATCAATGTGATTTTTCTTATTGTTTAATTATTATTTTGTTGGACATTTCAATTTCTGTTAGTAATGATTTTATTCAAAATGAAAAGGATTGTAGAAAAAAGAGCTAAGAATTTATGTATAATTACGGCAATGTTCATCCCGTGTAAGATTTTCTTTGAGAATTAATCGTTTTTTGCTTAATGTTTTTATTATTTTGAGTAAATTGTGAATGTGAAAAATATCATGTAGAAACAAATTATGCTAGTTTTTTAAGAATTTACATATTTTTCCTACACTTAAATCTTTCCTATATTTAAACTTTAAAAAATCAATGTGATTTTTCTTATTGTTTAATTATTATTTTGTTGGACATTTCAATTTCTGTTAGCTTTATCCTGTATACTACATTATAAGAATAATGCATTATCGGCTTTTCACCAAAATACGAGACATTAAATGTTTGGTGGTGAACTCATGTCGCAACGTGGTGTTGTGACGTTTTACATGTTGTGTTAACAGACCGTTAAAATATCAATAAATAGTTAATTTTCTATAATCAGACGCTGTCTCATTTTGCCTAGGTAGATAGAGTAGAAGTTATTTAAATTTGATTTTAATATTTTTTTAATACTAAAATCACAAGCACAATAAAAGAAATAAAATACAGTTTAGTAGAAAACTACATTTCTAAGTCGCTTCTTTAAATATTATATTGAGATTCAATTAAAATGTAATTTTTACATCACTCTGAAAATTCTTATGTTGTCTACATATCTGATATTCTTATAATTGATTACAATAAAAGAGTAAAAGTCAAGATAAATTAACTAACATACAAATACTAATCATAGGAAGTACATAATAGTTTTATCATGGTCCGTTATTAATTGTATGCTCGTTATAATAATAATCATTAATCTATTTATGATATTCACATTAACGTTATTGTCCTATAAATTAACAAGCATGCTGCTATGGATTTTCAATTAACTCGTGCGGTTGCACGTGTGTACGCAACAGTTATTGTTATAAGTGTAGGGCCAAAAATGATCATAGTGTTTTAATGTCATTGAAATTGAAGATTAAACATATAAATTTGTTAGTATTGTCATATAAATAGCGATATTAATTTTCTTTTGTTCAAAAGTTATTTTTTATGAAAAAATTGACTTTTGTCATACCACATACGATTACTTTGTAACGCTTCAACAAATCTGTTGGCTGGCAGGTAAATCGATTTCTAGTCACTATCACTATACTCGGCTACGGACCCTCTCGAATGGATACAGTTAATAAAAAAATTAGAAACGTAAAAATAGTAGCTTTTTGTGGTCGATATTAATAGTAAAATAATTAGCAGTGATGATAAGAAATTAAAATAATTGCAAGTTAAAAAGGGCACGGACAAAGGGTTTGTAGTATTGTTATTTTAAATAGTTAAACATAAAGAAATTGAAATTTAATAAGTTTAGTATCTGACTATTGTCAGATACTAAACTTATTAAATTCTTTAGTTAAAGCGTTTTGAATTTGCCTAATGAATCATATTTGATTCATTAGGCAAATTCAAAACGCTTTAACTAAAGAACAGATTAGAACAGGTAGAGTTGCTTTCATGTGTATATTGTTTAGATTTGCTACGGTTGGTGCTACGGTTAGCTTGTTAATTGAAATTATTACACAATTTTAATTTATTATAGGGCGAGCTATTACTTTATTAAAAGAAATTTATTAAATAAAAGAAAACGATAATAATTAAAAAAAAACCTTATTACATGTTTTCCGCTTTAAAAAATATTCTGTTTTTATATAAATATTATTTATTTTTTAATTTTAACATTATTACGACATAAAATATATTTTTCTAGTCCGTTACTAGCACAAAATAATACACGTCATGTTAAGTATTGGGTATTTAAGTACCAATTTGTCGGAATTTCTAAATTGTTCCAGCCATACAAATACTTCAAGCATACATTCCTATTACGTAGCTTTATTGTTGGTTCTTTATTGCATGAATTTATATTATTTCCATAAAAATAATTTTATTCATTAGAAGAGTAATATTGCTTATTACGCATTTTTATTTATATGCATATTTCAACGGAGCTCATATAAGTCGTATGTCAATATATCTATTTTTTCGAGTCTTAATAAAGAAAATCTGATACTGAATTTTGGGATAGGCAACAAGGCATGTAAGTTACAATTACAATTGCTACACAAGTTTAAGTGAATATATATTTAAGTGTCTTGATAGTTAAATATTTTCGAGGTAACTTTTATTTTTGTTCACTAGTCCAGAAATTTTATTTCGTTTTAAAGTAAGTATTGCAAATTTTTACTCAAACTCTAGTACAGAAAATGTTTACTAAAACGTTTTTCTACTCAAGTACAATAAGAACTTTAAGTATTGTTAAAATCTATAATGTTTAATACTATGTAAAATAAAATACACTAAATTTAGATATTGTAACAATCTAAATACAAGATATTGTCGTGATTTAATAGTGTAACATATGTATTGACTCTAAATACACATAATATGTAAATATTTTATACATATTTAACACTCTCCCCATACTTTTATCATAAATTTTTCAGAATAACGACAAAAAGAAAAGCGAAATGCAAACATTGATATATCGATATAATAGTTTGTTGGGACGTAATAAAAGTCCATAGACTGGTTAAAATTATAATTTTTAATTAATGAGCAAGACCACGTATATACAATTTTAATTTGTGATGAAGTATGTAGGAGAAGAGAGCTAGTGGGGCCTGTCGGGACTTTAAATACCCGAGCCCCCATCACTGCAGTCACGACGTCACACTCGCCCATTGGCTGCCGAGCGCAAGTCTGCGACCGATGCGTTAATCGCAACACGCTCCCGGGGGATTGACGCTGTCAATGCATGGGTAAGGGGCATAAGTTGTTGTATGCCCTCGTTACCGTCCCCTTCTTCGTCAGCACGTCCGCCACTCTGCCAACTCCGCTGCCGTCAGGATGAATTTTGACAATCCTCCCCAATGGCCACAATAGGGGAGGTTGACTGGAGTCCTTGACCAGAACCATGTCGCCCACCATGAGTTCGCCGCTGCTCCTTTGCCATTTTTGTCTTTGCTGCAGTGTGGTGATATATTCCTTGCAGTATCGGCGCCAGAAATGCTGTCGTAGAAATTCCAGCCTCTGGTGACGCTGTAGTCTGAGAACATTTTTCTCATTAATGTCTGAATAAGGTACAGACGTAAGTGGCCGTCCAATAAGGAAATGGGACGGTGAAAGGCAGGTTAGGTCGGACGGGTCAGATGAAAGAGGAGTTAGGGGTCTGGAATTTAATATAGCCTCTATCTGAATTAAACAAGTAGACATTTCTTCATAAGTTAAGTGTGCTTGTTTGAGGATTCTGCGTAGGTGAAATTTAACAGATTTTACTGCAGCCTCCCATAAACCTCCAAAATGAGGAGAGTAAGGGGGAATAAATTTAAAATTAATGCCTTGCTCAATAATGTTGTGTTCAATATCGGAACCAAAACGTTTGAAAAGCTTAGTCAATTCATTAAAACAGCCTACAAAAGTAGATGCATTATCACAATACATATGCTGTGGTTTGCCACGACGTGCTATGAAGCGCTGTAGTGCTGCGAGGAAAGCCTCCTTACTGAGGTCCCCAACAAGCTCGAGATGAACCGCCTTTACTGCAAAGCAGACAAACACACAAATATAAGCCTTGATCAGACGTGAACCCCTACCTTTTCGATCGGCTATTAACACTGGGCCGGCGTAATCTACGCCAGTATTTAAAAAAGGAAATGTCAAATTTGTTCTATCGCTAGGCAAATCGCCCATAATAGGCTGCACAGATGAAGATTTAAATCTCGCACATTTAACACAAGAGTGAACTACACCTTTTGCGAGATTTCTACCCCCTAGAACCCAGTACGTTAATCTAATATTTGCCAATAAAAGTAGAGGACCGGCATGCATTAAGTTTATGTGATACATTTCAAATAAAAGTTTTGTTAATCTATGTTTACTACTTAGTAAGATGGGATGTTTAATGTTGTATTCATAGTTTGAATTCTTTAAACGACCTCCTACTCGAATTATGTCTTCGTTATCTATAAATGGAGAAAGAGAACATAATTTGCTACGTTTAGGTAAGGTGTGGCCTCGTTTAAGTAAATGGAATTCATTACTAAACATTTCTAATTGTACATATTTAATTAATTTTATTTTAGATGAATGTAACTCTGTGAATGTTAATTGTGTATATATTTTATTCTTATTTTTAATATTGTAAATAAATCTGTTTACATAGGAAAATATTCTTATTAACTTATTGAAGTTTGATATTTTATTTATTAATGAGTTTACTACTGATTGATTGGCTATGTCTGTTTTATTACTTTCGGGCTGTGAATGTAATGTTGTTTGAAAAATTTGATTATTAGGAGATGATGGAAATTCTATATTAACTTTATTTAAAAATTCAGGACCTGTCCACCACAAACTAGAACCGCTGAGGGTCTCAGCCCTCGCCCCGCGGGAAACAAGGTCGGCAGGATTCTGTTTAGTCGGGACATAGCACCACGTCCCATTTACGGTATTGTCCTGTATTTCGCTAACTCTATTTCTAACAAAACGCTCAAGTCGGCAAGGAGAAGATGATAACCAACCTAATACAATGGTCGAGTCACACCAATAATAGCAGCGGTTAAAATTTAATTTCATTGAATTTAGTACCTTGCTACAGAGTCTTACGCCTAGGACGGCTCCACAGAGCTCTAGCAGCGGTATGGTAATAGACTTTATTGGAGCTACTTTATTTTTTGACGCGAGAAGGTGAACCTGGGTGACCCGTCACTGCGAACCACTCTGACGTATACACAGCTGCCATAAGCAAGTTCCGACGCATCTGTAAAAGTATGGAGTTCGATTATATTATTATTATCGCACGATATCCAACGAGGTATTTTAAATGAATTTAAGTAAGAAAAAGAGGTAATTAAATCAAAGAATGAATTTTTAATGTCTAGAGGTACATGTTCGGCCCAGGTTAGTTTAAGAGTCCATAGCTTTTGAACGAGTAACTTGCTTGCAAAACGCATGGACCAACAATACCCATCGGGTCGAAAACCTGACTAACTATGGAAAGTATGTTACGTTTTGTTATATTTTTTGGTATCATGATATTAATCGAAAAATGTAAATAATCAGACGAAGAGTCCCAGCATAAGCCTAGCGTTTTTGAACGAGTAATATTATTTAAATTAAGCGTTTTTTCGCTATCAGACTTAATGTTTGTAATCGAATTTAGTATTTCGGGAGAATTTGATTGCCATTTATGTAGTTTAAATTGTACTGAATTAAGCGTTTCAATTAAACCTTTACAAAGGTGGATAACATTATCTATACTATCCCCCCCCACCTAAATAATCGTCTACATAAAAGTCATGCCTGATAGCATCTTGAATAACTTCGTCAGTACACTGCTCTGCTAAAGAAACTAGACATTTAGTTGCTAAATATGGAGCTGATGACGTTCCATAAGTGACGGTATTCAGCGTGTAGGTATTAAGAGGTTCGTGTGGCTGAAAACGAAAAATAATTTGTTGCAAAGAACGCTGATTTTCACTAAGAATAATAGTGCGATACATTTTTTCAATATCGCAAGAAACAATAAATTTATGCTTACGAAATCGTAGCAATATAGAAAATAAATCATCTTGCACGACAGGCCCTACCTTTTGTATGTCATTGAGAGACTTACCCGACGTTGAAGAGGCTGACGCATCAAAGACAACGCGCAACTTCGTAGTTGTGCTTGCTTCGCGTACGACACTATGATGAGGTAAAAAATAAGATTTTTTATTCTCGTGAGAATTACATTTATTAATAGTCATATGTCCTAAATCTAAATATTCTTTTAAAAATGCATTATATTTTTGTTTTAAGAGTAAATCTTTTGAAAGTCTTCGTTCTAATGACATAAAACGATGTTTAGCCATGACATACGAGTCCCCTAAAACGTCCGGTGACTCTTTCAATGGCATAGAAACAATAAAACGACCGTCATCGTTACGTTCGCGTCGTGTCTTTGAAATATTGTTTGCAAGACTTTTCTTCTTGTGACATACAGTCATTAGATATTACTGAGTCAAGTTCCCAAAAACGAGCTATTTGCGACTCTAAATCTTTCGTACAAGCATAGTTACAAATTGGCGTACTTTTAATATTTTTAAAAGAAAAATATAAGCAGCCAGAGATTAACCAACCGAATTTTGATGAGTGAAGTTTTGGTTTATTAATACCTAAGTTAATTGTTTCGGTACCTAAGACATTCCAAAATACTTTCGGCTCCTACTAAAATATCAATAGCTGAAGGGAATATTGAATGACGGATCAGCTAGTTGAATGTTTTTAGGTATTGATAAGATTTTTTTTATCAAAATAGGCTGAAGGCATCGATTGAGTAATATCGGGTAAAACGTAACAAGTAATATCTAATTTATATTTACCGAAATAAGCCTCGATATGTAAGTCGCAAAGCTCTGAAGCAAGGGTAATGTGACCGTTAATACCTGAGACAGTGGAGCTTACGTCACGCCTTATCAGACCGAGCCTCTCGCACAAACCCTGGGATATAAAATTCGACGTGCTTCCATTGTCCAAGAGAAGACGGGCTGTGTGGATGTTACCCATCGCATCACGCACTCTCACCAAGGCTGTGGATAGCAATACAACAGATTGATTATTATTTGTACATGAGATGTAATCATCTGTTTTTACTTGAAAGAGAAACATGATTTTCAAGCAATGTGTTACTAGAAGAGGAATGTGAGGTAATATTATTAGATGTTGTCTTATTTATTTGCTGTATATCCCTATGTATGAGTGTATTGTGCTTTAGATTTGCAATATTTACACCCGGACAGATTACAAGTTTTAAGGAATGCCCGGGGCGTAAACAATTCCTGCATACTTTAAACTCGATCACCTTTCTATTACGTGATTCAATATCCAAATCACGGAATGATTGACATGAAAACAAATAATGTGATTGCGAACATAAAGGGCATGAAATGATATTTTTATTTTTTAATTGAGTATTATTATTATTCGTAACAACAAAGGTTTATTTTTATTTAATTCAGAACGTGAAAATTTATTTTGGTTTGATTTTGATGCATTAATAGTTTCTAGTAAATCTGATCTGTTTGACAAATATTTTGTAAACTGTTGTAAGGTAGGTGAGCCATTAATGCCATTTCTAAACTCCTCCCACTGTCTATTAGAATTGAAGTCTAACTTTTGAGACATTATGTAAATAATAAGCGTGTCCCAATGATCAGTGGGTTCTCCTAAAGATGACAAAGCACGTAAATTTTTATTCATGACGTCAATCATATGCCTAAGGGCTTGACTGGATTCCCTATTAATCGGTTCAATATTAAACAATGCCTGTATATGGTTATTGATTAATAGACGTGGATTATCAAACCTATCTGAAATTAATTGCCACGCTATTGGATAATTTGAAGAAGTTAACTCTAAACTTTGAATAATTATTGCTGCATTACCTTTTAAAAGCCGCTCGTAAATAATAAAATTTATTAATATTATTGATACTATTGTTATTATGTATTAAAGAAATATACGTATCTCTGAATTCGAGCCAGTGCTGATAGTCGCCGTCGAAATGGGGTAAATCAATTTTCGGTAGCCTTACGAAATCGTGTCTGTATTCTGCCGAGACACTTGTTGGAGACCCGCAGCGAGAAGAGACACCATGATCTTTGGCGGAAGAAGCATGGTGCGTGCCACTGAAACCCACTTAAAATACATGCTTTCGAATTGCTCCCGATCCGCATATGTATCGGTCTCCGAACCCTCACCGCACAACATTTCTATTTCACCTTGTAATGTATCATAATCGCTGTATAATGCATCTATTTTTGTTAAACGGCACTTTAAACTCGGCTATTTGAACGAGGGATAAAATTTCATTTCCACTAATTAAATTTATAAAATTAGAAAATTGTGTGAGCTTAGCTTTAATAGTACTGCGTTTTTTAATGAGATCTTTAAAAGAAGACATTATGTAAAATAAATAGAATGCGTTTAAATGCACAACACCTAAGCCGGCACTAATGAATAGCAGGTGCACGTGGACGCACGATCTAAGATAACAACCGGTACGGTGCGGCCGGCAATTCAAGTTCAAATATAATAAATAAAAAGGGCAAAAAAACTATAGATAAACCTGTTTATGAATGACAATAACAAATGAATAAGCAAATATGAATGGAAAAGAAAGAAAAATAATAATTAATGATATTTTATAAACGTATGAGGTGAGCAACGTGTATTATAAAATTTATAAATTAGCAAAAAAGCACACCCTACTGAAAATATCGAAATATTTTATTCGTCTAGAACTATATTAGACAAGAATAAAAGGATAAGAAAGGATTGGAACGGACTCACTCCATGTGGTAGACTATCCTTTGTCCTCTAAGCGTCCTTCAATGGCTGACGAACGTGAGGGTCACGATGAAAGTCCGAAGTCCACGGTGAGATTTGCTGATTCCACGATGATATTTACTGGCTCTAGTTGTATGGGTAATGTGATTAATGATTTAAACGTGATTTAATAGTGTAACATATGTATTGACTCTAAATACACATAATATGTAAATATTTTATACATATTTAACACTCTCCCTATACTTTTATCATAAATTTTTCAGAATAACGACAAAAAGAAAAGCGAAATGCAAACATTAATATATCGATATAATAGTTCTTGAGCTACACATAACACATTACTATGTATATTGCTTATTAGCAATTTGCAAGCTTTTGTTATGTAATTGTTATTGAATGTTGATTGGTTGGTATAAATATTTTTGACGTGACAACGTCTTAAATTAGGTTGTGCGGCTCGGAGTCAAATATGAAAATGGTAACGTAACGATGTGTCAACTGTCACCGAACTATGATCGGTCCGCCGCGCGTATCACTTGACACATGTACAATGTTTTAGTAAACAAAATATATTTTCTATAGTTAAAATTTGTGCAATTTATACTATAATTATTATTCATATCAATAAATATTCTACCGAGAAAAAGACGTTGTCACGTAAAATTTTCGCCCGTAAAACCCACTTTACAGGCAACCATTTTTTTTATTAAAATTGTTTTGTTATTATTTTGAAGTTACTTAAGTAATAAAATATTTTAAAATGTTCATATATTGTCTATGGTGTATATTTTTACGTCTATCATAGCGAAAGTCGTAGATGAGAAAAGATTCTTTATGTGAAATATCGTTAATCTTCATGAACGTTTTATTCCAGCCAAGTTGTTCTATTTGCATTATTGAATTAGCATTATTTAATTATTAATGAATTAGCTGCTATACAATGATTTATGAATATGATAAGAAGAGAAAATATTTACAATCAAGGATAAATTATAGCATAAACATTTTCTCTAAAATTATATAAAATATAAATATTTACATACATCAACGCCGTGCAGAACGCGTGAAATAATTCAGTTGAACTGATTGCATTGGAAAAATTCAAATAAAGAAATGGGGATAGATATCAAGAAACGATGGTCAATTTTCCGTTTCAGGCGTTTCAGGCGAAATATAATGATAAACAGTCCCATTCTCACTTCAATGTTTCTTTATTTAAGGGCTTAAAATGTGAAATTTATAAAGTTGTTTACAGTGTGCTTTTGGAGTTGTACTTTTTTCATATGTGTATTTTCTGTTGTATGTTTTTACAAGACTTTACGCCTTATACACCATATTTTTATAAAAAATCTTCCAAATGATGTAATACTACCATCACGACACAGCATCGTATTATAAGCGTGACGCTACGGCTCTTTACATATTTTAACTTATTTTTACTAAAATATATTTTTTGATACAGTTTGTTATGCAGTTCATTAATGACTTTTGAAGGTTACCTTTTTTGGGGGCACACGAGTACAAATTGTATAGATGAAACAATGTGGAGTGGCAGCGTGCCTATGTTACACGATCCGCGTTTTGTTGCCTTTTGTAAGTTAATTAATTTAATATATATATATATTAATAAATACGTAATAATAATTTTAAATGAAAATTAACTATAACGTAAACGTAAACGTAATAAACATATTTATTTTCGACATACTATTATTTTAATTTTAATTAAATATATTAAACTGCTAACATATTTTCCTTTTCCCTCTCACTAAGTCTTGTAAATATAGTAGATAAGTATATATAGAGGTTAAAATTAATTTATCTAGTTCATTTCACTTCTGACATGTGTGCTTTGTATATACGAAATTGATTTAGCTATTGTAAATTTAAGATTGAAAATATAATTGAAAATATTAATAGCTTTGTTTTGGCTTACATTTTTCTTAATTATAATAAAATGTCAAAACCAGGGATTGTTTTCCAAATGTGACGCTATCACGTTTGGAAAACAACCCCTGGTTTTGATATTTTCCTTAAAGAAAGATTACATGGAAGTCGAAATTCAATAACTGTTTATTACGAACAAAAGTCAGTTAATATATGTATATACTAGTTGTTCTCATTTCGGGCTTAAGGAAAAAATTACATTTTACTTTAAAGATCGTGAATAATACAAATAGAAATAAATATATTTACTATGTAAATGCTTTCAAAATTTTATTATGCTATATGGTCATTATGTCATAAGATAGGATTGTCAGATTTAGTATAATAGTTTTTGTAAATTTTAAATATGATTTAGGTACGTTAATGGCGTCAATGTTTTGTTATAATTGTAAGGTCTGGCACTCCTAAGTACAATCTAAGTCTTCCGCCACGAAACTTAAAAAGACATTGAAGCAATATTACATATTGCTACTAAATAAATATAGCTGATTTCATTTTTTTGCATACAATTTAATTAGCTTACAGATAAATTAAAAAGGCAAGTATTCATAAACAAAAAGAACAAATAATATTACTTTACAGAATAAATAATTAAAAAAAGGGTTATTTTTGCAGATAATGTAAACACGACTTTCGGAGCATGTCTTGTCTTATTCGTTAACAACATAAGAGAAATGTAAATAAAGTACATCAAATGATACTCTTGAATGATCGTGATAAAGTCAACATAGCACAAGTTGACACAAGTTTTCTTTCTAATATTGTTGACCAAAATATGATAGTAGAGTAGAGGTATACTACATGTATATAGTATAGTGAACTACGCTCTGCTACCAGAAAATGTATATTGAATAGTGGAGGGTAGGGTGTGCCGCATTTGTGGAAACGTGCTGAGGGGGAGGTTATTTATTAATTATTTACTGTATAGTCGGTCTTAGGCTAATAGAAATTGTACAGTACCTATCTTCATAATTCACAACACAAACACTGATTGTTCCCGGCCGCCATGGAATGTTTCACTTGAGTCTTCTTCACTTAGGGTTACTTGCACTATTATCTTTGTAGGTTTGTCTTTGTCAGGTTCAATATCAAGAGGGAATACACAAAAGGGAAATCAAATAAGGCTGAGGGAAAATCACACCGCTAATTAATATATCGATTCAGGAAGGACGTGCGCTCGCGTCGGCCGTCTCACGTGCCCCTTTTACTACTTCTCGACAACTACTACGCTACTACTACTACTGACCCGCTCGCGCGGGGTGTTGGCACAAGACTCTAAACTAGTCGGGGTTGCCATATATGAACAACACTAGCCC
>JAZFAU010000646.1:0-67253 GCA_037178615.1 Dione vanillae | reverse complement strand
TGGGGTAATGCTGCTGATATTGATACTATATTTGTTCTTCAGAAACGGGCTGTTCGAGCAATCTATAACATGAGGCCCAGAGATTACCTTATTTTAATAATTTTGACTAAAATAAATACTGTTTTATATTTTTTCACTATCATCATATAGAATCAAACATATATAATTATATATCTATGATTCCATTGCTTTTGATTTACTAGTTATTAAGTATATATTATGTAAGTTATTTATCGCAAAAGATCTTTTACAGTAGCAACAAGAACGCAGGTGGACAGAATGTTACTTCTCTTTTGGCAACTTAGACAGGCATGCAGCTGCTACGTAAGCACTATGTGAAATAGCGAAGGAACTAAACAAACAGGAAGTGCTCTTAACAAAAGTTTAGGAAGTCTTTGGACACATGTTGGATGACCGAAAGCTATTCAAACTTTTTAGTATGTAGTAAAAATGTTACTTTGGAATTGTATTTATTTGTTGTTTTGTAACGAATAAACTTTACTATTAATTATATAAAATTTTTTTCAAAGTAAACTCACATTTTTTTATTGCATCGTAGCAAGATTCAAACTCATGCTTCATAAAAGTCGCCTAGAAGGCGCCTGTGAGGCGTAAGTTCAAATTTCACTGCGTTCAAACTAATATACGTTTTAATACTTAAAGAAAACATATAAAAATTTGAACGCAGCGGGACTCGAACCCGCGCCCTCCTGCGAACCGTACAGGCGCTCTCACCACTGAGCATGCGTTCTACATCACGCCGCGTTGAAATTCTTATATGCTTTTATACAACTTATATCGTTGTTAGCATCTCTGTAGGGAGATTTTTACAAATTTCCGCTACCCAAAGACCATTACAAAGAACAATCGCTTGGCGAGAGAGAATGCTATTTGTATAAAATATTTTTTATGATTTTAAAAATGTTAATCCACACTGAGGATAGAAAAAATACTTAAAGAAAACATATAAAAATTTGAACGCAGCGGGACTCGAACCCTCGCCCTCCTGCGAACCGTACAGGCGCTATATTTAATAAAAATAGCATTCTCTCTCTCGCCAAGCGATTGTTCTTTGTAATGGTCTTTGGGTAGCGGAAATTTGTAAAAATCTCCCTACAGAGATGCTAACAACGATATAAGTTGTATAAAAGCATATAAGAATTTCAACGCGGCGTGATGTAGAACGCATGCTCAGTGGTGAGAGCGCCTGTACGGTTCGCAGGAGGGCGCGGGTTCGAGTCCCGCTGCGTTCAAATTTTTATATGTTTTCTTTAAGTATTTTTCTATCCTCAGTGTGGATTAACACTTTAAAAATCATAAAAAATAATATACGTTTTAATAGTGTTTTTTTTTTATGTTCCTTTAGTGTAGATTTACATGCTAAAAGTTAAAGGTATTATAAAATCTGATTAAAACAATCTATTTCTACTTAAGAAGATAAATAATTATAATCTAGGATGTTGGAAAATTAAGAGAATATTGTTATGAGCTTAGGTTACTTCTTAAGGCTAATTCAATTTGCTACTACTATATCATAGACAGGCATACAGGCAGACTTGCCTTTGACAATAATTGATGTATTTTTGTCACAGACATATTTGTTAACATATTTATTTCTTTACGGCAACATGAAGTGCTAGTAATTAAAATAAACACCGCTCTTTACCTAAAAAAGGTGTATAAATGTGCTTTGACAACTATACCACCTAGGACCTACCTATAGTTCTGCCTTGACATCTTGTCATGCTCTGCATTCTGCATTCCGAGGTACGAGCCTTCTTCGATAAATTATATTATTTTTGTTGCTTGAGCTCGCATAACTCCTACAAACGAATATAACTTAAACTAAAAATCATCACATTAATACTTACTTATATTCCAAAGAAATAATACAAAATCTACTTATCAATATATCAAATAAGACAACACAGCTCCCATTTGATTCCGAATGGTTTCATCCAATAATATTTTAAAGAGTTTATCCTGTTAGCAGACGGAGCGCATCGGCGCAGCGACCGCGTAATTTCCGACCGTTCAACCGCGTTAACTCTGGTAATAATCAAATTAAAAGCCTATATGGATAGTTGCTTCAGGTTGGAAATTAAATAAACGTTATTTTGTTTCGTTACGTTTGCCAAATTAAATGTTTTATGTTAAATAAAAGTTGTAACATGTTTTTCAGTATATTTTCTTGTCAAGACTGCCGGTGCCCTGCCAAATGTCAGAAGGCCGGATTCTTCACGCCGACAGCTTTACATTGGTGTGTTGTGATCTATGGCATTATGGAGCACCAGTGTGGGCAAATTCACTCACGACTCGCAATAGGGCTCAATTGCACAAAGCGCAGCGAATTATTTCAATTAGAGCTATCCAGGGATACCGCAGAATATTGTGGACGGCAGCTACTCTCTTGTCGGGAGATCCACCTTGGGAGTTGCAGGCGGAAGTGCTTATAAAGGTTCATGCATTTCGAACACGCGAGCGGTCTCTTGGTGAACGACCATCGGGGGAAGATGTTGCGCGAATCAGAAAAAGGGCGAACGAAGCTCTTATTCAGCGATGGAGGGTGGAGCTAGAGTCCAAAGTTGCAGGCCTGGTGACGGTTGAGGCGATCCAACCGTACCTACAACGCTGGTTAAAGAGAAAATTCGGGGTCTTGACGTTCAGGCTGGTGCAGGTGCTGACGGGACATGGTTGCTTCGGCAAATACCTGCACCAGATTGTGCGTCGGAAGCATCACCGTCGTGCCACGAGTGTAACGCGCCGGTTGACTCGGCACAACACACTCTAGCCGAATGCCCGGTTTGGGCCCCGCAACGCCATTCGTTAATGGCTATAGTTGGTGAAAATCTCTCTCTTCTTAATGTGATAAGCTATTAGAAATAACTAACAAGGCATATGGACTAAATGCAGGGAGAATCTATTGGATAGGGAGATTATTTTTTCTTTATTTTATGTATATTACTTAAATAGTATAATACATGTACTATATTTGAACTGCCCTTGAGATTAGCATGCGCATTTCTATGTAGACAGACAATTACACAATATAATTTTTTTGTTGTAGGTTCTTTTATATTTAATACAACGAGAGATTTATTTTTTCATGTTATTTACATATAAGTAACTTACAATGATTATTACAAAACATTATGTAAAAAAATCAATCAAAAATCACGTATATACACAAATACAATTAAAGCTATAATAACATAAAACAGTAATACCAATCTCAACATTATTTTTGATATCTATATTAACGGATTATATATTTAGAAGTAAGTATTTATCAAATATGATGTTTTTAAATTTATTATATTGATATATACATATGCCATACTAATATACACATATTAAATTTCTCCAAAGATACAGACAAACAACGTTCAGTTGCATTTTCATTATATGTCACGATGATGTGCACCAAAATATCTTAATAAATCTTATCTCTAATTCATCTCTTTCTCATTAAAAATGTTAGTCAAAGAAAAAAAATAATAAAAACAAAATTACTTTGTTTTCTAATTTAAAAATCTAAACTCCCAATTTCATTCTGCTACGACTAGCAGCAAGTATACGTTTAGTGCACATAAATTTCAACACGTCTACATCTCAACTTTATTGCTCTCTTGGCGTTCATAACTTAGGAAAACTAAAAAACCATGTGTTTTATTAATTTGTTTTAAAGAAATCTCATAATAAGTTTCTGAGAATAGTGTTCAACGAAATTAATTTTTTTTATTTAGTCTTTGTATGACTCATACGTCTTTATATTTTTCTTAGCTTTACGTTTTATCCCGTTCATAGCAAGGTAGGCAGAGTAAACCATAGGAACTGTAGGAACCTAATGTTTAGACACTACGTTTCCTGTTTTACGACTTTTCGAGGCCTTGCGTGGAGTGACGGAACTCAACGCCACGTTTTGCCAGAGCGAAAAAAATAGAAAAGAAAAAGTTCATCTTCTTAGGATGGGAATCGAATCCACATATCGTTGCGTTTACAGGTAACAATCCTCTTAACCCTACAAGGCTCAATTTTTTTTTTGGTTGTGAAAAAAATATATATGATGTATTTAGTAATTAATAGTGAGGGAAAAATAATAAAAAAATTAGAACTCCAATATTTTTCTAGAAAATCATTTTTTTATTTCAGTTCCATATATGGTACACTGAGCTTTAACTATACTAATCAATGCTTCATTACATTGAAACGTTATTATTAGGAAATAGTATCTTATTTTAATTATTACCATCTTTTTTTATTTTAAACTTATTAAAATTAGAAGAAACTACATTGCAATGTCTGAAATGATATATAAAAAAGCTACTTATGAAAGTTTCGGAAACAGTTATTATCTCTATTCAGGCAACGTTCTACTCGACATTTCTGACAAAAAATAAAGCTTTTCCCTTTGCAACCAGGATATTTGCATCTTTGTCTTTTTTCACCCCAGACGAGAAAATGCTCAAACCCGTCACGTCTGGTGTCAGGAGGAGGTAGCGGTAGCAGCATTGCAGTATTGGGCTTCTTTCTTTTCTTCTCAATTTCTTCAGACCCTAGTGATGGTCTTCCTTTCTTCTTGTTCATGGATGGCCCAAACATACATAAACTTTTGCCTACCTATCGTTGAAATGTAGGAACTGGCAGATTTTTTAAAATCATTTAGGGATATTGTTTCCATAATCAGAGGAATACCCAATTCAGTTGCTCAATACATTCGAATATTTGGTAATGGTGCCAAGCTCATAATCAGACAAATACCTAAGAACTTTTTCAATTGAACAACTGATATTGTAAATGGCTTTGAGGAATCTTTTTGGATACTAAATTTGTGCATTTCTTCTACAATATGCCCAAGTAACTCGTCATCAAAGAACCACGAAAAATATTGAAGGGGAGTTTCAAAGTCTATGGTGACTGTAATCTTGTATCTCCAGTAAATGGAAAATCAAGTGAATGAAAAGTTGTTTTTCCCCAAATTAATCTTCTTTTATTTCTTTTCTGAATAGACGTGGAACCATGGGTTCTAGTTGATGATCACCCAAGTACCCGTCGTGATTGTCTAAAGGTACCTGTAGTTGTCCCTGATGTGCTAGGCTGTGGGTCTGATATTTCTGGCCTGTCCCGTACAATATTTACAACATGAACATCCTCTTTGGCAGGAGACAAAGATCGACTATGCGGCGAAAATGAAGTTTCCTCGTCTCTAAGTGATTCAGATATAATCTTTTGGATGGACTGAATTTTTTCGATGTCATCATCACTTCCAGCATCAGAAAAATCCTCCTCATCTTCACTCCCAGAAGGGATATTCAAGAAAACTTCAATTTCTTCACTACACAATCTTCTTCTTTGCATAATCTATAAAAGACAATAATATAATGGTAAATAGTTAGTGTAAGTACGAAACAAGCACCTAAGCTCACCGTACCGTATTTGGAACACAGATAAAAATGATAATTTCTAATCCAATTACTAGAAAAATATAAAAATTATCTTACCTTTGCAAAATATACACTCCCTATTACTCACTGTATTTTTTTTTATTCAGAACTATTCACTTACTATTTTTTCGAAATTTTTGAAAACACGAATGTGGTTATCGTAAAATTTTCAATCAAATTTGTAGCAAAAGTATCTATAGAGGAAAAAATAAAGACATCAATGCGCGATATTATTTAGTTGCTAAATATCCAATGGTTGTATTCGCATCGATAATAGATGTAACTGCACGTTTTTTATCCCTGTAGGAACGATAAAAGTGGTTGTCCCACAGGTGGCACTGGGGGCCTTGTAGGGTTAATATGAATAGTTTAAATTAATATTAATTATAAACAATTATTATCAAATATACGTTGTGTCGGATATTCAATTTGATAAAGGCTCATGCGAGTTTAGTGGTTTAATAAATCATATATAACCCACTGTAACTGCAGTCAGATAAATTGAACACTTAGGACTCATGTGTTAGGATTCATGTATCAATGAAGTTAAGGCTGCACCCAAAAGGAAGCCAAGTATACGTTAGGCTTATTGTATTATAATATACGACTACTTGCAACTTTTGATATGGAATTTATGTGTGTGTCTTTTTCTAATTTTCTCTTGTTAAGTTCATCTAGTCAGACTGGTACTTATATTGTGGTTTTTCATCTGGTGTTCCAGATCTATGGTATGTATCAAAATATGAATAAAAAAAAAATCTGCGTTACGGACATTACGTAACGCAGATTTTTTTTTCACGGTCCCATTTCTTCCTCATTTCCTTTGATAGATTTTAGCTGGATATTATATTTCTACATTAGATGGTCCAGATCTTAGATTTTATATGTTTTGTACCAAATTGCATTAGTTTCTTATTTTTTATACCATAGCTGATCTATTGTAGTTCATATCAGGCTAACCTGTATAACAAATATTTCATCGTCGTCGAGCCATAGATTAATGATGAAGGATAACAAACAGATTGGCTACTTTATATTAGTTTACATCTTTCACTTTATTTCATCCTAGAAATATGTAATGTACAGACACTAATTTCTATTTTTTTATAATATGAAAGATAGGACAATGTGTGGAAATTGATCCTATTATCATTACGAGGATGTAAACCTTTGTGGTAATCATGTTCCACTTTGACAATTCTTGTCGATTGGTGCTTATGGGTTCAATTTTATATCAGGGAAATAAGACATTGTTATTTTATTGGCTCTAACAAAGCACAAGATGGCTCAACTTAACTTATACATATATATATATATATATATATATATATATATATATATATATATATATATATATATATATATATATATATATATATATATATATATATATATATATATATATATATATATATATATATATATATATATATATATATATATATATATATATATATATATATATATATATATATATATATATATATATATATATATATATATATATATATATATATATGATATATAAAACTGAAAAAACAACATTCCCATCACATACTTAACTTATTAGTTATTTTCGACAATATTGTCCCAATTGTGACATACGAGTATTACATTAAACTTACCAAAAACGTAAATCTTTGCAATTCAAGCCGCGTACACACTCTCCGTTCGTTATAACGCGTCACGTAAAACAATTTCCAAGCTCCTTATCCGAGCCTGCGTCTGGAATACTTTAGAGGAATGTACAGAATATAGAGCATTTACAATAGAGAGAAATTATAATTGATCGAAGTATTATTATGTATTTATGAATTTAAAGTGTTTTTTATCTGTACTTTTTTTATGTGTCTTTGTATGTGTTTTATTATTTTTTTATTTATTTAAGTATTTATATAAATAAAAAAAAGAACATTTTATTAATTGATTATTGGTAATCAATTACTATAATGTCTTTTTTTTTCATATTATATATTTTTATATTGTGCATTTTACATAAAAAATAAACTATTCACCATTAATCTCCAATACAATCCCCACATTAAAAGTCATACCCTTTTATATACACTGTCTCGAGAATTTAAACTAGAGAGAATTTTAACGTTTTATTTTATTTGACTTTATTTTTTATCTAACACTAAGTGCTCTGTACAAAGATGTAACTGAGCCCGCTATCTTCATTGAATCCAGTACTGAATGAGAAGGGATGGACTAAGAATGGCATCTAACTGACAATATGACAAGACAAGATCATTTTACAAGAAAAAAGTGGCTTGGATTTTGTGATAAGATGGTAGGATTTTGGTAGTGTATTTTAAATAATTAACTTGATAAGATCACGCATCACTTTGGCCTCCGTTTTTCAATACGTAAATTTCCGATAAATTTAAAACAGTCAACAGAAGGCATTCTTTATAGAAAAGAGACGTAATTTTTTCATATATTCATTAATTCCTGCGGTTCCTTTTCATACATTGAAGTAAAGTAATTATGAATGAATGAATGAAAATAAGACGTTAATCTGATATCGGCGATATAATTTTTTAATTAAAGGTATCACGCATTTAAAATTAACAGGTAGAAACGTATCTTTAGCCATGAGGTACAATTTCACAATCCAAAATGACTTGTTATACACAAAGGACGACTTGGTATATTTTTTATGGTAAGATTTCAATACAACACGAGAAGCATATCTATAAAGATTTTTTGCGTGTGGACGGCACTTTTCATCAAAAAAGGCAGTATCTTCCATCTCTAACCATTTTGTCATTACGGAGCGCTGCGTCCGCGTAGTGTTTTTAATTGTTATGTAAATTTTGGTCGCTGTATCCCTAGACCACTCAGTAACAAGTAATTTTAACGATGCTAAGATCTCCCCTACATACTATAACACAATTCAAGAGTGTCAGTGTGATCTTGGATACAACTATAGCTTTTCAAACAAATAACAATAAATATTAATAATAATTCATAGATATGACGTGATAAAGCGTGAAGTTAATAAAAAAGATAGGTGTCTAAGGTGCCTACAAAACCCTCCAAAAAGAGTAAGATCAGCTCTGATCAGTGTGTTAATTGAATTTAAACATTCCGTGTAGTAATATCACAAAAAATGTTTGCATAAACAATTTGCGTGAAACCTATTTACATTTTAATTAAACAGCAAATTGCATTATATATTATATTTTTTCAGTTTTTCAGCTAGTCTAGAAGTTTTTATTACTACTATAAATCATTGTAAAAACGCTCCGGGCGTACTTGGACTCGCCACTCGTTGCCGATTTGTCCAATTAATGCAAAATTCTTCTTTATTACGGCACAATCTCGATATGCTGAAATTGTTTCGTTTTTTTTTTTTTATTTTTCTACAAACGGCCTAACTTTGAACCATTTACTACAGCCTGTCGTGTATTTACGACTTTTGTAAACGTTTTTTGTTACTTCCTACCAACAAAAATACGATTGTGTACGCTTATAAAGAATTCAGCTTATAATTTAAGTGTCAAGTAATACAGTAGTGATGTATCACTTCTTTTTTGCTAAGCTTTCAAAATAGTTTGTGCATGAAGTATTTCTGTCAAATATAAATTTAGTACTCACTGTTTAGCATTTGCAACATCTAGTAATGTATTCTTTAAGATTTTAGTGTGGATGAACTTTTCAAGTCATATAAAGTCTTTACAAAAATGCCAACTTATTTAGTTTGCTTTATTTGGATTGTGTATTTTTCTTCTGTTTCCTCCTTATCTCCCTGCAAAGATTCTAACAACTTAAATATATTGTAAAAACAAATGCTTAAACATAAATGTCAAGACTAGGCAGATAGCTTCAATGGGGTTTGGGCTCAAATCCTACTGTTTCAATTTATTTATATTTTCTTTAAGTTTTTATTTCTTTAGTATTGATTAACACTTTCATTTCAACTAAATAATACAATTTCACTACGTCACAAAGACCTTGTATACATTCTGAACGTATGTAGCTATATATAACATAAAAGTTCGCGACTAAAGCAACAATTATGACCATCCACACTTTCTAATTTATCTTATGAAGATTAACGAGGCTTAGGCGGTAAGCATCGAAACAACAAAGCTCTAAGTATATAACTTCAAACATTGAAATATTTTATATACGTTACGGAATTGTGTATATTTTTGCTATAAAAACGGAATTTAAATAAAAAATATGTTTTAATTTTCATGAAAATAGTCTATTTTCATGTAAGTTGCTGTTGATTTTGGTACAATATCAATTTAAGGGAACTTTTGTATATTTCTCTTTCCCTGAACAAGGTACATTTAGATTAATTTTCATTTAACAAATTAGATATATGAAAAACAAGGAAAAAGTTATTTAATATTGAATTATAATAGCAACAACTTTTCATAATATATTTTAAAGCTAATTTTATTTAAGATATATTTTTCTTTATTTTTTTTTAGCTTAACGCTTTATTCCCCACATGGTAGGGTAAGCAGAGGGAACTGCAGGAACCATAGGAACCTAGTGTTAAGACACTCTGTTGCTTAGTCCCTGCTTTCTCCATCCACATACTTACGCTTTATCCCCCACATGGCAGGGTAAGCAGAGGGAACTGCAGGAACAATAGGAACCTAGTGTTAAGACACTCCGTTGCTTAGTCTCTGCTTTCTACGTCCCCGCTTTCCGACTTATTCGAGGCATTGCGTGTTGAGGCGGGACTCAACGCCGCGCTTTGCCTAATTTCCAGAGCCAAGAAAGTAGAAATAAAAAAATCTATCTTCCTTGAGTGGGAATCGAACCCACAAGCCTTCGCGCTTACAGGCAGACACTACGCTTCTGCACCACGACGGTCCTTAAGATATATTTTAAAATATTATAAAAATTTTTAATAGCGATTTATTTTGTAATCTATATACGTATTTTTCATAAATGATCCATATATCAAGAGCGCGGTGGATCCCGTAACAATGGCTAACTAGACAATTTGATAGATTACAACATATTGGGTGACACTAATCAAGTAAAGTGATGTTTTTATACAGTTTGGAATATTTTAGTTTTCCATTTCGTCTAATATAGAAAACTAAGTAGCAAGACACTGCTACTGCTTTTCAATGAAGGCTTTTTAAGTATGCTAATTCAGCACAATTTATTTCGAGTTTAATGGAGAGTACTAAGACACTGTTAATATATAAATGAAATCTCACTCAATACTCGATTTTTCTAAATGCTTTATCTTGATTAAAGTACCTCACAGACTTTGATTGTTCGTATTTTTGTTACCTTTCCAGTTATTTTTGTTGTCATTTCTCTTCTCTTTTTTTAATTAAGTTAAAAATTGAGTTTCATTAGTTACTTAGTAATTTTTTTTCTAGGTTTCTAGATAAGATTTCATATATTACTGCTATGTTCGATTTAGAAACAGTTGTTGTTCACCACAATCTCCATATAGTATCCTTACGATTAGAGTGCTAACTTTATCTCATCTTTGAATCAAATTGTCATATTGAATATGAGTTATTATATTATGAGCACGAACCTTCCATTAGTCCCTACAAACAACTCTTGTTTGTTTATATATATATATATATATATATATATATATATATATATATATATATATATATATATATATATATATATATATATATATATATATATATATATATATATATATATATATATATATATATATATATATATATATATATATATATATATATATATATATATATATATATATATATATATATATATATATATATATATGCACATGCTCCTATTTGACCAGTTCGTATTAGGCATTTTCCTGCTCCCTGGCTTACTCCGGAGATTAAGAAATAACAGCGTAAAAAAAACACTGCTAAAGTAAAGTATAAGAACGATAACAGTGGAGCCAATAAAAATAAGTATAAATATATTCAGAATCACTGCAACAGGTTATGTAGAGATGAACAACGATGCCACATTCATAAATCAATCCTCGAAGAAGAAGATTCTGGTCGAGTATTGAAATTTCCATTACCATTAATCTAATTAAGCTTAATCAGCACTTCTCTTCTTCTAGCTCCATAGCAAATGCTACTAAATTGAATACTAAAAATCTAATTCAAGCTTTACCAACTTCTGATGATCCTGCTTTCATTTTTAGTCAAATCACTGATAGTGATATTAAGAGAAGCTTTGTTGAGGTCAACTCTGATGCTGTAGGTGTTGACGGCATTAGTCGTAAGATGATCATTCCTATTATTGATATCCTCTTTCCCATAATTAAATCTATATTCGATTATTCCATTTTCAATATATCATTCCCTTCTTCCTTAAAAGATGCCCAAGTTACTCCCATACCTAAAAAAGCAAATCCATCCAGTTTTTCTGATTACCGTCCCATCTCTATACTCCCCTTCCTATCCAAAGTTTTCGAACGCATTGTGCACCGACAACTTAGCCTATTTCTATCCAGACAAAATCTCTTTAATCCCTTTCAATCTGGTTTCCGGACAGGTCATAGTACGACTACTGCCTTAGTCAATATTACTGAGGACATCCGTCTCGGTATGGACAATCAGTGTCTAACAGTGTTGACCTTGCTTGATTTTAGCAATGCGTTTAACAATGTCGACTACGAGCTGTTATTAGCTACGTTAGGCTCTCTTAACATATCTCCTGAAGTGGTTGACTGGTTTCAAAGTTATCTTTGTGGTCGCCGGCAACGGATTCGAATTGGAGATTCGTTTTCCAATTGGTGCAAGATCAAAGCCGGTGTACCGCAAGGTGGCGTGTTTTCTCCTCTCCTGTTTTCAGTTTTCATTAGTTCTATTACCTCCTTTTTATCTTCTCTCTATCACCTGTATGCCCATGATCTCCAAATATATGCACAGTCTCAATTAATTGACTTACCTGAAACAATCAACTTATTAAATAGAGACTTGAATTCTTTTGTTCTATGGTCTAATTCACATGGACTGAGAGTAAATCCTTCGAAAACACAGGTGATAATAATTGGTAGTCAAAACATGATTTCACGAACAGATTTGTCTAATTTACCTAATAGAATTCTAGATGGGACACTTGTACAATACAGTAACACCGTAGTGTAACTTTCGATAATTTTTTATCTTGGGCTCCTCATGTGAGCGAGGTGAGCAGAAAAGTATTTGCTTCAGTCAGCTCTCTGCGCAGGTTGCGGAATTTTCTACCTATACCAACCAAAATTGCTCTTGCACAATCCCTCCTATTACCGATTCTCGATTATGCTGATACTTGCTATATCAATTTGAGTGAAGAATTACTTAACAAGATTGAGCGCATTCAAAATCTTTGCATAAGTTTCATATTTGGACTTCGCAAATATGACCATGTTTCCGAATTTCGTAAAATACTCAAGTGGCAGACAATTTGCTGTCGTAGGAATACTCACATTCTCTCCCTTTTGTATAATGTACTGTTCAATCTAACCACTCCTTCTTATCTAAGAGAACTCTTTCAGTTCCTTAGTGATACTCACGGTCGCTCTCTTCGATCTGATGATAATCTAATCCTAAAACTTCCATCTCACAATATTTCGTTTTATTCCAAATCCTTTTCTGTTCAAGCTGTTCAACTTTCGAATTCCTTACCTATTAAAATTAGACGAGCGCAATCACTAGCAATATTTAAACGGTTAGTGAAAGCGCATTTCTTTCCGCTCTAAACAACCTTTTTTGTCTAACCACTCCCATTTATTTGTTTATATCCTTAAATTGTTTCCTCAATATGTTTGGCTTGTTCTTTTCCTTATTTCGTATTTATATTATTGATAATTCGAGTACTCAAAAAACATTTTTAAGGAAGATAGGGGTAGGCTTCTCTTGACCAATGAGGCAACTTATGAACATTATAGAAGCACATACGAAGTGCCTAATATAGAAAAACTATATAAGGAGCCAAATAAACAACGACCTGAGATTCCTCACATTGACTTTCAAGGTGACCCACCAACTTTAGAGGAAATAAATAGACAGATTAAAAAGAAACCATCTAAGTCAGCTCCAGGTCCTGACGGTATCCCTTATATAGTGTACAAAAAATGTTTATCAGTTCGTAAATACCTCTACAACTTATACGATAAAATCTGGTCCAGAAAGCAAATACCTACTTCGTTTGGAGAAGCAGTTTTTGTCCTCATTCCCAAAAAAGACCGGGTAACAGATCCAAAAG
Organism: Dione vanillae; assembly: GCA_037178615.1. NCBI lineage: Eukaryota > Metazoa > Arthropoda > Insecta > Lepidoptera > Nymphalidae > Dione > Dione vanillae. The sequence continues at coordinate 53,622 of JAZFAU010000646.1, read as the reverse complement.
ATACTAGACCGATTGCTCTTACCAATACTTTATCTAAAATCTTTTTCTCAGTACTTCAAGCGAAAATGACCCATTTTATGATTAGCAATAGGTACTTCAAGCCGAATTACCAGAAAGGGTTTCTGCCCGGAATTTCTGGATGCTTGGAGCATAATAGTTTGTTAACTGCTAGTTTAAAAGACGCCAGAACGTGTGAGAGACAAGTTACGGTATGTTGGATAGATTTAGAAAACGCGTTTGGATCAGTACAACACGATCTATTGATGTTCGCTTTAAAATGGTATAATTTTCCTACGACAGTAAGCGACATAATCGCGTCATACTATTCAAAATTAAAATTTGTTATAACCTCAAAAGACGGCCATTCAAAACCTTTAGGCTATAATGTAGGTCTTTTTCAGGGTTGTTGTTTATCCCCAATAATATTTAATATAGTTATTAATATTTTACTAGATATTCTAATAAAACATGAGAAAAAATGGGGTTATCGGTTTAAATTCAATAACAAGTACACGGAATCTATTCTTGCTTTTGCGGACGATCTCGCGATACTCACTAGGAATCCAAAGCAATGCCAGCTGCTATTGGATGAAGTAGACGAATTTTGCACGTGGACAAAAGGAATGAGGACAAAACCAAGTAAGTGTCACTGTCTTTGTCTGGGAAGACGAGACACAAAATATACCTCCTACGATCCGGGACTAAAAATTGGCGGAGAATGCATTGCTGTAGTTTCCGAGGCGGCACCTTTTAAATTTCTCGGTAAGAAAATAGATTACAAAGGCCGAACTCCATCATTAGATGTACTAGTCGACAGCTTTATGACGGATCTTGAAAAGGTAGACCATCGACCTATAAGTAATGTCAAGAAAGCTTGGATTTACGACAATTTTCTAACATCACGTCTGAATTGGCCTTTCCTCGTATATGATTTTAATAAAACCCTCTTGGCAAAGTTAGATGCAAGCGTCATAAAGATGCTGAAGTTTTGGCTTGGGCTAGCACATTCGGCGGACACCTCAACCTTATTTAGAGACCAAAATAATTTTGGGTTGAGATTAAAGAAACCATCAGAGCTCTATAAACATCTAAGAGTCGCCAAAACACATATTCTGGGAAAATCTCGGGATGAGATTGTTACCTCACTCCCAAAAGACAAAAGTGTCCCAGAGCTCGAGTCAAGACTTAAATTCCATAAGCAATTTATGATAGGAGCACAATTTAGTAAAGTAGGGTTAGGATCAAAGAGGAAAGTCCAAGACACAGACATAATAAAATCTTTTATTCGGCAATACGAGAACGATAAGTATAAGGTGCACGCAATGGGCTTAGAAATGCAAAATGAGTGGCTAACTATAGGAGAATTCTGTATCCCTTTAGCTTTAAAATGGCTCACCCTAATTCACGACTGGTCTCCAGCACTACTAAAATTCTACCTAAATGCGTTCCAAATGACTCTTCCAGATCAAAGTAATTTAGTAAGATGGGGTAAAGCTACCGATAAATCTTGCTACATCTGTAAAGAGGCAGTGGGGACAGCTAAACATATGCTGGTGGGGTGTAGGGTACTCTTGGATAGTGGTCAATACTCGCGGCGCCATGACAAAGTACTAGAAATCATACGTGAAGCCGTTAGTCTTTCAGTTGCAAGAGCGCAGAGAAACATAACAACCAGCAAACGCTCAATAGAGTTTGTGAAAGAAGGTTCTTATAAAAAACCTATACAAAAGCCTTTCTCCATATTAGATCCAGCTCCTGATTGGACACTTGTGATGGACACGTATGAGAAACAGTATAGAATCCCTGAGGATATTTGTGTTTCGTCATCTAGACCGGACATTTTTCTTTACTCTCGAAGCCTAAAACGCGTAGTACTGGTAGAACTTACAGTTCCGTGGGAAACAAATATCCCGAAAAGTCACCACCTTAAACTCAATAAGTATTTCGACCTTACTAACGAACTGACCAGGAATAGGTTTAGAGCGAGCTTATATGCGGTTGAAGTAGGAGCGAGAGGTATAACAGCGAAATCTCTCTATAGTTTATTAAAAGATCTCGGCCTGTCTAGAACTATCACAAATTCATTTCTAGAACGCACTTCGAAGGCGGCTTTGGTAGAATCTTTCAAAATTTGGTTAGGTAGTGGGAGGAGCTCGGACAGTGAAGGTGAGCGTTAATGCATTTTAAAGGGGCCCCTTTAAACCTACACTTGGGTCGCAAGTCCCAGGCGCTGTTCGGAGCTCCTCTTCCTACAACACGATGGGCCCGGCACCCGCACGGTGAATCCATGGAAGCTAAGTTGTTTCTTCTCTAGTTGTATATCAAAAAAATTTTTTTTGTATTTATTATATTTATTATTATATAGAGTATATATTTATTTTTATACTTATATGTGTATGTATGTATATCTCAATATATTATGTAAGTAGGCATACTCAATTATTTATTTATTTATGTAGTCAATAAGGTTTTATTATTTTCTTTTAATATTTTATTTTATTTATTCTTTTGTTTTGTGTTAGTATGTACACCCAAAACCCTTGTGTCACTAGTCACGCTATCCTCCACAACATGTTTGCCTGGCAGAGATCGCTGTTTAGCGATAACGCCGCCAATTGTATAAGTTATTCTGTTATTATGAGTTTTTGTTGTGTGTCCCAAGTATACAATAAAGAATATTTTCTTTCTTTCTTTCTTTCTTTTATATGTATAGTAGAAATAAAAAGCATGGTTAAGTATGAAATATGTTCACTCACCAATTTCATACCAATTGCGCGATTACCAATGATAAATATAAGCTATAAAGTATTTTTAAATGTCCATATTTTTTGCTTATGATACAATCATGATACATTATTTATACTAATATAAGCAATTTACATGTAATTTAAAATATAACATAATAATTTGTTTCAATATAATACAATTAAAATTAATAATTTAAATAATTATTATATAATAACATTTTAGATTTAACCTATAAACAGAATATGCTATTACTAATAATTAATTATTATATTATGTTAACCATTCCAAAATGACATAACTTTATTTCATTTTACACTAAATATTTATATTGAAGCGTACATACTCGTATATGTAGTCAATAACGAATGAAACTCTTTATGATATGAAACCATGTACGATATAATTTACAGTACAATAATTCGAGCTGCATTTCCAGTTTGCATTACATTTAAATACTTAATACTTAAAATTATTAAATGCATACATGTGTTTTATTCTGTTTTTATTATAAATATTGTAAATGTGGCAACATTTTCCCTTAAGTTTTAAAGAAATATTTTGTATCAGGAATCAGACATTACGTAGCATTGGCATTAATTTAAAAACTAAACTGGACAATAAAGCCGTCAAAACTAAAGAAACGAAGAAAACTAACAATAATACAAACGCAATACATTTTTCTAATTCTATTTACAGTATTTATTTACATATTTATTTGTCTAGGTCGGTTTCATCTTTTTAACAAAAAATAAATAATAAAAGCATTGCATTTTTGGACTCTACAAACAAAATATTTCAAACATACAAGCTTCAAAAGTTTAATCTTCCGTAATGAACTTAAGCACTTAAGCGTATAGTTATTAAAATTTAATTGCGTCAAATGAAACGCTTGCCGTAATGACGTTCCAGTTAGAAAAAGTCAGCTTAGTCGGGAAAAATGTAATATTTATGTCTCTTTTTCATATTAATATTCGTTTAAATGTAACATGGATTGAAATATTTTTAACTATAATATAATTTATTGCAAGTTGATCTTAATAAATGTTTGGATTTAAAGTCCTATTAATTGTGTAATTAAGAACATTTCTGAGAATTGTCGCTTAGTTGTTGGATCAAGAATTAAATACCAAAGAAAGTATTGCTTGAGGCGGCGTGCATCAGGAAAAGGTTCCCGATTCTAGCCACCTTATACCTGAAAACCTGAATTCTTATTTCACCAATTGACTTTTTGTATTATTTTTTCTTTATTTGTATAAATATAATTGTTATAGACAATACAAAATAAAAGCAATTATTGGAACAGGCATACCTTTTTAGTGTTTCTATAGACCTGTACGGAGCCCTTCCTATGCGATTCCGATTTGTACTTTTTATTTTTGATTCTTCGTTACCGAGATCACACGTCTAATTTTACTTGTAATACTGATTTAGTAATAATAATTACTAATAATACTAAGTCTCTCCGATTTACACAAGGAGAGAGAGAGAAAGAGAGTATACAGAAGAAACCTTCACACTCTGTTTCCCACTTTTTTTCCCGTTTTACGAGATATTGTGTATTAAGTAGAAATGTACAGAAAGGAATAAAAATATTTATTCTCGCCAAGTGGAAATCAAATACACGTCATCGTCATCGTCACGTTTATAGTCATATCTTATGATACTGAGCTACGACGCTCATCCACAGATATTTTCATGAAAGCTGACACTCCCTAATACGAGAACTAAAAGAATAGAACAGACATTTTTTAAACAAATCTTCCATTACTTTTGTATGTGAAGTTGTAATGTTAGCTTAGGATCAAGTGAAAATAAAATATGATTCTGAAATGCCATACTGATTCAAATTTTATTTATCGGGCCACCGGAGAGGAATTCGAAACGTTTTTTCTTTGTTATGGCTTTTAGGATATTTTTGATACAACAATAATATAACAGTTATTGACTTAGCTGAATAAAGAAATCGTAAATGTTATACAAACACTTAGAATTCGTTGCAAAATTTATTTATGTAGATATCGTGATTAGGTTTGTATACTGGACGAATTACTTTGAATTTGAAAATGAAATAGATTTTGAAAAAAGTAAAAAATAATAAGACTAATTTAGAAAAATTGCGTCTACATTTCATTTAAAGCCTTTTTTAGATCATTGTATGTCGCACATTGCAGGTTTTAGGCAAAAGGAACCAAGTTAAATGGAATGAAGAGATTAAGTAATCCGCCACCCAATTTCCGATTTTTATTGAATGGCGTAACTCAAAGCTGCACTTTGTTTTACTACCAGCGCGAAAATTATAAAAATATTTCAATCTCCCTGAGTGGGAATCGAACGTACTGCGTTAACAGGCAGGGGCGGTGCCTTTGCACCACTAAATTGAAAAAAAAAAACATTATCACAATGTAAATAAAGCTAAAGCTATTATTATAAAAATATAACAGATTATTATAAAAATATACAGAAAAAATTAACAAAACACTAAAATCATCTTAAAACTTCGTTTAGCTTTACTATTTGATGCATCAGATCTGAGCCAAGGTAGCATATTTATTCCGTTTTTACCAGTAATAAAGTAGCTTTCGCCTACAGCAAAGTCAATTAACCAGATTTAGTGCTTGCTTATATAGCTTCCTAATGACTGTACCTAATTTCGTGAAGTCGTGAATCGAGGAGCAATCAACGTTGCGGTGAAACTCAAGTGGGAATGGATAATAGAGGTCAGTTATTAAGTTTCAAAATGTATTGTTATGCATTGGATTATTATATTTATGTTTTAGGAAGTTTGTATACTCTGTTCTCCGTTTATACATTGGAATCAAACACTATCTTCTTAAAAACAAGATTCAATACACTTTAACTGTAGACGTTTTTTATGGAAAAAAATGTGAACCTATACTCCATTGAACTAAGCTACTCTTAGAAGTGAGCCAAAAGTGACGATACTCCCAAAAGCTTAGGATTTTGTTTGATTTTATTTATACATGAGAAATATCACAACTTGAATTAATTTCAAATAATAAAAGCTTCAAGAATAAAACCAATAAGAATTGAAAATCTAAAAAAATATATTTATTATGTGGCATATCGTTATACAGTCAAAAGACAAAGACTAAGTGAGGCGAAGAGACAGTTTCTCCCTTAAATATACAAGACACAGCTAAAAGTGCATTTGATATGATATTTCTCTCTTAATATTTCGTATATATGTACATATTTGAATTATTATCCTTATTATCCATAACATAAACTATAAATTTGTATACAATTAAATAAAAAATTAACATCTGTAATCGTTTCATTATCTGTAGGGTATTTTCATTATCGTCAATCAAACTAGGAAGAGTGAATTAGACAATTTCTCTTAAAGCTAGGTTCCCTCGGCCGAGCTTTATGCTCAGTTAAGCTAAAGTTACGACCAAAATATATTTAAATACTGAAATTTTAAACTTAAACGGATGCAACATAAAAAGCTAAGTACTTAACCGCTCACTGTTGATACATCGTAGTCGTGTGTATATTTGACCGTCACAGCACCGCAGTATTCGGTTAAATAAACCGGAATGCACATATGCGTTTGCGAGTAATGTGTCTTGCATAAAATATTTCTACATATGGAGGAGCTTAACATGGCTTTAAAATTGTTGATTTATGTTCAGTGTGTTGTGTATTTTGTTGTTTTGTAAATTTGTGTAAACTTATTTAAGATTTATTATTGAATAATTATTCTAGGAAATATTATGTATATAATTTTTTCACCTTCTTTCGTACATTTATTTAGAACATTGAGATCCTCAACTCAACACAATATCTTTTTCTGTCTAGTCTGTTATATTTAAAATACAGTCAATTGTAGCAGCTCTAGTACTTTCCAAAGTAAATTTCCCTAAAATTGAAACAAAACGTTTGGAATGACAATAGCTTAATAGCCTTTACTGTGTTTAATTGAATAAATTTATAGTCGTTCATAATTATCTGTGTAAAGATAACTAAATAAAATCATATATTTTAAAACCTTTAACTAAAACAATAAAGCTTATGACCAATCTACAATCTATATGTATAAAACAAACTCCATCAATGGGTAGAATCAGACTTTTCCCTATACAACTGCACGACGCGACGACTTTATATTGTTAACTTATAATATTACACCAAAACTAACTAAGGGCCTGACACATAGTTAATTATATTAACTACTTCTGCTAGTTCTCCGTAATATTATTATTAATTAAAACACTATTCTCTTATACAAAATTTATTTTGTATTACTAGGAAATACTCCCCTTATGAGTAATTTTCAAGGAGAATATCTACCTGAATAATTTCTAAACATATGGTTCGATGACCGATTATTCGATATTTTACTTTGAACAAAATTCGAACCACTTCTGGTTTCTAATATTATTAGTTAACTATCTTTGTATTAACCGTTGAATTTCTTGCCGTCTCTTCTGAGTAAGACTGGCTTTCGAACCGGTAGTTTCGACGTATTCATGTGAAGGTTCAAAAGTGCTTGTAAAAGTATATTTAATTGAAGAATATTTTAAATAGAGTAACAAAGTATATTGTGTGCCATACTGTATTTAAAATATTCAAAAAGAATTTCAACGTAATATATATTTTTAAAGATACTAGTGATTTTCTATGCAATATCTTTATATTACAAAAATTTTACATAGAAAGTCACGGGTATACAATACAACTTAGCAAGATATCCTAACCGTTTTCTAACTCGTTACTTGTGATTAGTTAGTTTGTCCTACTTTACCGTCTCTACTAAACTTGTACAGCGATATATGTGTGTATACAATATACATGTACACATTATATACTATTACAATGTGTTATAGTTATGAGTTGCTCTAACGATGATAAATGGATTAAATTATATTTTTATTGTGAATTCAGTTCGTACTCGCTGATTTTTTTACTACCCGAGTTTTTTAACCGGGTGTGGAAATATTATGAAGTTATTTGTATAAGTATTTTCAAAGATGTATATCAGTACTTTTTATTTAAATTCTTAGCAATAAATACACCCTCAAGAAAAGGGACGAATACTCAAATGTTAAAAACAATGTAAAAAACGATTAAAAAAGGAAATCTTTAAGATGTAATTATACAAGCATTAAACATAATTTGCTAAATTGTACATAGTTACAATGTATATATTTTCATTAATAATATATGTATACATTATACAAAATTTAGATATAAGTTTAATTTATAATTTTCAAATTGTTGTAAATTCGTTCAAAGTTACGTTTTTCTCTTTTTATAAATTTTCTCAAGCTGGTTGTTTACAGTTTTTGAATACTAAGATACGAAATATAAAGAAATTCTTGCAATAAATTAGATTAAAAGCTGTGAAAATATTAATCTTATTAGGAAGTCACAGCTGTATTTCAATATCTGAGTACAAAACAAAAAATTTCAACACACTTACGTACCTTCTCTGACTGGTTATGACTTCTGAATCCATTAAAATTTTAATTTAAACTATTGTTTATATTAAGCTATGATAGTATAGTTTATAGATATTATGTCTTTTTGGGTATATTAAATAATTTCATACCTTTGCTTTCGGTCCTCTTCTTGAACGGCACTCGAAAATTTGGAGTTGGGTTTAATTTTTTATATTTTGTAGTGTTGAATAATGTTAAAAGTAATTGTATTGAATTACTGTTCAATATTTTTTCTTTGATCAGGTTAGAAAATATTTAAATACGTATCTTAGCGTGTATATATGAAAAAAAAACTATTTTTTTCTTTAAGAGGTATATTAAATTTCCGTTTCTTGTCACATTTTAGGATTCCAGTTCAATAGTTTGTATTTTATAAGAAACTAAAAGAATAAATGTGAATTTTGTGAAATAAAACGTCCATATTTGTAGCTTATGTTATAATTATTATAGAGTTTAAAGCTAATATAAAAAATTTACATTTAATTTAAAACTTAAACAATTATCTGATTCAACATAATGCAGTTAAAATTAATAATCAAAATAATTATTATATTATAAGTTTTTAGATTTCAACTATTACTAGAATTTGCAATTATTGATAATAAATTAATATATTATACTAACTAATTCAAAATAACATAATTTTATTTCATTTTACACTAAATATGTATATTGGAGCATACATACTCGTATATGTAGTCAATAATGAATGAAACTCTTTATCATATGAAACCATGTAAGATATATTTTACATTACAATAATTCCATCTCCATTTCCAATTTCCATTACATTTAAATACTTAATACTTAAAATTATTAAATGCATACATGTGTTTTATTCTGTTTTTACTATAAATAATGTAAATGTGACGAAATTATCTCTTAGGGTTTAAAAAGCTCTTAGGGTTTAAAATATATATTTTGTATCAGCAGTCAGCATATTATGTTAATGTTTATTTTTTAACTAAAAGCTTATTTTACTTTTTTAAAGCTCCGTTCTCCGTTGATCTTTAAGAACACAGCGTCTCGAAGAACTCTGTGTTAAGGCAGGCATTTATTTCTGTTTCGTTGTAGAGACTAAAAAGGGCTGGCCGTATTGCATAATTCCTACGACAATTGATTCGTCTTTGATATTGTGAGTTTTGATATTACATAATAAATTAAAATCAATTAAAAAAGTCATATAATGTAGAAGAAACAAAATGACATATTATCATATTGAAAATTAAATGGTCAAGTGGGAAATAGATGAATAGTTTTCAAAAATTTTGTATCAAACTCTAACAATAAACCTGAATCTTTATATTGCAAACATACGTTTATATTGTTTTAGTTGAAGGCTGCATACTTACTGTATCTTCTTTTCTTCCTTTCTTTAACTGTATGAAGTTTCATGTAATCTCAGTCTGTGTTCTCTATAAAACGTGACATGGGTAAAAGTAAACAACTTAGCTGGACAGTGAAGACGTCAAAACTAAAGAAATGAAAAAAGTAACAATAGTACAACGCAAAACTATTTTTTAATTATATTCACAATATACAAAATATTTATGTATCTAGATCAGGTTCTACGTGTTTCAAGAAATAAAAGATAAAAGAAGTGCTTTTTTGGACTCTACAAAAAAAATATTTCAAACATACAAGCTTTAACCCGTTTAAGCTTCCGAAATGAACTTAAGCACTTAAGCGTATAGTTATTAAATTTTAATTGCGTCAAATGAAACGCTCGCCGTAATGACGTTCCAGTTAGAAAAAGTCGGCTTAGTCGGGTAAAATATAATATTTATGTTTCTTTTTCATATTAGCATTCGTTTAAATTGAACATGGATTGATATATTTTTAACTATAATATAATTTATTGCAAGTTTAATTATTATAATTTATTGCAAATTTTTTAGCTCATTGTATGTCGCACATTGCAGGTTTTAGGCAAAAGGAACCATAGTTAAATGGAATGAAGAGATTAAGTAATCCGCCACTCAATTTCCGATTTTTATTGAATGGCGTAACTCAAAGCTGCACTTTGTTTCACTACCAGAGCGAAAATTATAAAAATATTTCAATCTCCCTGAGTGGGAATCGAACGTACTGCGTTAACAGGCAGGGGCGGTGCCTTTGCACCACTAAATTGAAAAAAAAAACATTATCACAATGTAAATAAAGCTTAAGCTATTATTATAAAAATATAACAGATTATTATAAAAATATACAGAAAAATTTAACAAAACACTAAAACCATTTTAAAACTTCGTTTAGCTTTACTATTTGATGCGTCAGATCTGAGCCAAGGTAGCACATTTATTCCGGTTTCACCAGTAATAAAGTAGCTTTCGCCTACAGCAAAGTCAATTAACCAGATTTAGTGCTTGCTTATATAGCTTCCTAATGACTGTACCTAATTTCGTGAAGTGATCGAGGAGCAATCAACGTTGCGGTGAAACTCAAGTGGGAATTGATAATAGAGGTCAGTTATTAAGTTTCAAAATGTATTGTTATGAATTGGATTATTATATTTTTTTTTTAGGAAGTTTGTATACTCTGTTCTCCGTTTATACATTGGAATCAAACACTATCTTCTTAAAAACAAGATTCAATACACTTTAACTATAGACGTTTTTATGAAAAAAATGTGAACCTATACTCCATTGAACTAAGCTACACTTAGAAGTGAGCCAAAAGTGACGATACTCTCAAAAGCTTAGGATTTTGTTTGATTTTATTTATGTATGAGAAATATCACAGCTTGAATTAATTTCAAATAATAAAAGCTTCAAGAATCAAACAAATAAGAATTGAAAATCTTAAAAAATCTATTTATTATGTGGCATATCGTTATACAGTCAAAAGACAAAGACTAAGTGAGGCGAAGAGACAGTTTCTCCCTTAAATATACAAGACACAGCTAAAAGCTCATTTGATATGATATTTCTCTCTTAGTATTTCGTATATATGTACATATTTGAATTATTATCCTTATAATCCAAAAAATAAACTATAAATTTGTATACAACGAAATAAAAAATTAACATCTGTAATCACAACCGTTTCATTATATGTAGGGTATTTTCACTATCTTCAATCTAGTAACTAGGAAGAGTAAGGCGGACAATTTCTGTTTAAACTAGGTTCTCTCGGCCTAGCTAAAAAAGTTACGACCAAAACATATTTAAATACTAAAATTTTAAACTTAAAAGGATGCAACATAAAAAGCTAAGTATTCAACCGCTCACTGTTGATACATTGTAGTCGTGTGTATATTTGAACGTCACAGCACCGCAGTATTCGGTTAAATAAACCGGAATGCACATATGCGTTTGCGAGTAATGTGTCTTGCATAAAATATTTCTACATATGGAGGAGCTTAACATGGCTTTTAAATTGTTGATTTATGTTCAGTTTGTTGTGTATTTTGTTGTTTTGTAAATTTGTGTAAACTTGTTTAAGATTTATTACTGAATAATTATTCTAGGAAATATTATGTATATAATTTTTTCACCTTCTTTCGTAGATTTATTTAGAACATTGAGATCCTCAACTCAACACAATATCTTTTTCTGTCTAGTCTGTTATATTTAAAATACAGTCAATTGTAGCAGCTCTAATACTTTACCAAGTAAATTTCCCTAAAATTGAAACAAAACATTTAGAATGACAATAGCTTAAAAGCATTTACTGTGTTTAATTGAATAAATTTATAATCGTTAATAATTATCTGTGAAACGATAACTAAATAAAATCGTATATTTTAAAACCTTTAATTCAAACAATAAAGCTTATGACCAATCTACAATCTATATATATAAAACAAACTCCATCAATGGGTAGAATCAGACTTTTCCCTATACAACTGCACGACGCGACGACTTTATATTGTTAACTTATAATTTTACACCAAAACTGACTAAGGACATGGCACATAGTTAATTATATCAACTGCTTCTGTTAGTTCTACATAATATTATTATTAATAAAAAAAAAACTAAGGAGTATCTCTTCTTGAATACCTACGAAACATATGATTCAATCACGTATTGTTCGATATTTTTCTTTAAAAAATTCGAATCACTTCTGGTTTCTAATATTACTAGTTAACTATCTTGGTATTAACCGTTGAGTTTCTTGCCGTCTGTTCTGAGCAAGACTGCCTTTCAAACCATTAGTTTCGACGTATTCATGTGAAGGTTCAAAAGTGCTTGTAAAAGTATATTTGAATGAAGAATATTTTAAATAGAGTAACAAAGTATATTGTGCGCCATAATGTATTTAAAATATTTAAAAAAATTTAAACCTAATACATATTTTTAAAGATACTAGTGATTTTCTATGTAATATCCTTATATTTCAAAAATTTTACATAGAAAGTCCCGGGTATACAGCACAACTTAGCAAGATATCCTAACCGTTTTCTAACTCGTTACTTGTGATTAGTTAGTTTGTCCTACTTTACCGTCTCTACTAAACTTGTACAGCGATATATGGGTGTATACATGTACACATTATATACTATTACAATATGTTATGAGTTGCTCTAACGATGATAAATGGATTAAGTTATATTTTTATTGTGAATTCAGTTCGCACTCGCTGATTTTTAACTACCCGAGTTTTTTAACCGGGTGTGGAAATATTATGAAGTTATTTGTATGAGTATTTTCGAAGATGTATATCTATACTTTTTATTTAAATTCTTAGCAATAAATACAACCTCAAGAAAAGGGACGAAGACACAAATGAGAAAAACAATGTAAAAAACAATTAAAAAAGGAAATGTTTAAGATGTAATTATACAAGCTTTTAACATAATTTGCTAAATTGTACATAGTTACAATGTATATATTTTCATTAATAATATTTGTCTACATTATACTAAATTTAGATATAAGTTTAATTTATAATTTTCAAATTGTTGTAAATTCGTTCAAAGTTACATTATTTCTACGTTTTTCTCTTTTTATAAAATTTTACAAGCTGGTTGTTTAGAGTTTTTGAATAATAAAATAAGAAATATAATGAAATTCTTGCAATAAATTAGATTAAAAGCTATGAAAATATTAATCTTATTGGGAAATCACAGCTGTATTTCAATATCTGAGTACAAAACAAGAAATTTCAACACACTTAGTACCTTCTCTGACTGGTTATGACTTCCGAATCCATTGAAATTTTAATTTAAACTATTGTTTATATGAAGCTATGATAGTATAGTTTATATATATTATTTCTTTTTGGGTATATTATATAATTTCATACATTTGATTTCAACTATTACTAGAATTTGCAATTATTGATAATAAATTAATATATTATGCTAACTATTCCAAAATGACATAACTTTATTTCATTTTACACTAAATTTTTATATTGAAGCGTTTATACTCGTATATGTAGTCAATAATGAATGAAACTCTTTATGATATGAAACCATGTACGATAAAATTTACAGTACAATAATTCGAGCTGCATTTCCAGTTTGCATTGCATTTAAATACTTAATACTTAAAATTATTAAATGCATACATGTGTTTTATTCTGTTTTTACTATAAAGAATGTAAATGTGACGAAATTATCTCTTAGGGTTTAAAAAACATATATATTTTGTATCAGCAGTCAGCATATTATGTTAATGTTTATTTTTTAACTAAAAGCTTGTTTTACTTTTTTAGAGCTCCGTTCTCCGTTGATCTTTAAGAACATTGCATCTCGGAGATCTATGTGTTAAGGCAGGCATTTATTTCTGTTTCGTTGTAGAGACTAAAAAGGCTGGCCGTATTGCATAATTCTTACGACAATTGATTTGTCTTTGATATTGTGAATATTACATAATAAATTAAAATCAATTAAAAAAGTCATATAATATAGAAAAAACAAAATGATATATTATCATATTGAAAATAAAATGGTCAAGTGGGAAATAGATGAATAGTTTTCAAAAATTTTGTATCAAACTCTAACAATAAACCTGAATCTTTATATTGCAAATATACGTTTATATTGTTTTAGTTGAAGGCTGCATACTTACTGTATCTTCTTTTCTTCCTTTCTTTAACTGTATGAAGTTTCATGTAATCTCAGTCTGTGTTCCCCATAAAACATGACATGGGTAAAAGTAAACAACTTAGCTGGACAGTGAAGACATCAAAACTAAAGAGATGAAAAAAGTAACAATAGTACAACGCAAAATTATATTTTAATTATATTCACAATATACAAAATATTTATGTATCTAGATCAGGTTCTACGTGTTTCAAGAAATAAAAGATAAAAGAAGTGCTTTTTTGGACTCTACAAAAAAAATATTTCAAACATACAAGCTTTAACCTGTTTAAGCTTCCGTAATGAAATTAAGCACTTAAGCGTATAGTTATTAAATTTTAATTGCGTCAAATGAAACGCTCGCCGTAATGACGTTCCGGTTAGAAAAAGTCAGCTTAGTCGGGTAAAATATAATATTTATGTTTCTTTTTCATATTAATATTCGTTTAAATTTAACACGGATTGAAATATTTTGAACTATAATATAATTTATTGCACGTTGATCTTAATAAATGTTTGGATTTAAAGTCCTAATAATTCTATAATTAAGAACATTTCTTAGAATTGTCGCTTAGTTGTTGGATCAAGAATTAAATACCAAAGAAAGTATTGCTTGAGGCGGCGAGCATTAGGAAAAGGTTCCCAATTCTAGACACCTAGTACCTGAAAACCTGAATTCTTATTCCACCAATTGACTTTTTGTATTATTTTTTCTTTATTTATATAAATTTATAAACAATACAAAATAAAAGCAATTATTGGAGCAGGCATGCCTTTTTAATGTTTCTATAGACCTGTACGGAACCCTTCCTATGCAATTCCGATTTGTACTTGATCGGTTTTTTTTATTTTTGATTCTTCGTTATCAAGATCGCACGTCTAATTTTACTTGTAATACTGATTTAGTAATAATACGATGTTACTCCGATTTACACAGGGAGAGAGAGAGAAAGAGAGTATACAGAAGAAACCTTCACACTCTGTTTTCCATTTTCTACTCATTTTACGAGATATTGCGTATTAAGTAGAAATATACAGAAAGGAATATTTATTCTCGCCAAGTGGAAATCAAATACACAATCGTCACGTTTATAGTCATATCTTATGATACTGAGTTACGACGCTCTTCCACAGCTATTTTCATGAAAGCTGACACTCCCCAATACGAGAACTAAAAGAATAGAACAGACATTTTTTAAACAAATCTTTCATTACTTTTGTATGTGAAGTTGTAATGTTAGCTTAGGATCAAGTGAAAATAAAATATGATTCTGAAATGCCATACTGATTCAAATTTTCTTTATCGGGCCACCGGCGAGGAATTCGAAACGTTTTTTCTTTGTTATGGCTTTTAGGATATTTTTGATACAACAATAATATAACAGTTATTGACTTTGCTGAATAAAGAAATCGTAAATGTTACACAAACACTTAGAATTCGTTGCAAAGTTTATTTATGTGGATATCGTGATTAGGTTTGTATACTGGACGAATTACTTTGAATTTCTAAATGAAATAGATTTCGAAAAATGTAAAAAATAATAAGATTAATTTAGAAAAATTGCGTCTACGTTTCATTTGAAGCCTTTTTTAGCTCATTGTACGTCGCACATTGCAGGTTTTATGCAAAAGGAACCATAGTTAAATGAATAAAAGCTTAAGCAAACCAATAAAAATTGAAAATCTAAAAAATCTATTTATTATGCGGCATATCGTCATACATTCAAAGGACAAAGACTAAGTGAGGTGAAGAGACAGTTTCTCCCTTAAATATACAAGACACAGCTAAAAGCTCATTTGATATGATATTTCTCTCTTAATATTTCGTATATATGTACATATTTGAATTATTATCCTTATAATCCAAAAAATAAACTATAAATTTGTATACAACGAAATAAAAAATTAACATCTGTAATCACAACCGTTTCATTATATGTAGGGTATTTTCACTATCTTCAATCTAGTAACTAGGAAGAGTAAGGCGGACAATTTCTGTTTAAACTAGGTTCTCTCGGCCTAGCTAAAAAAGTTACGACCAAAACATATTTAAATACTAAAATTTTAAACTTAAAAGGATGCAACATAAAAAGCTAAGTATTCAACCGCTCACTGTTGATACATTGTAGTCGTGTGTATATTTGAACGTCACAGCACCGCAGTATTCGGTTAAATAAACCGGAATGCACATATGCGTTTGCGAGTAATGTGTCTTGCATAAAATATTTCTACATATGGAGGAGCTTAACATGGCTTTTAAATTGTTGATTTATGTTCAGTTTGTTGTGTATTTTGTTGTTTTGTAAATTTGTGTAAACTTGTTTAAGATTTATTACTGAATAATTATTCTAGGAAATATTATGTATATAATTTTTTCACCTTCTTTCGTAGATTTATTTAGAACATTGAGATCCTCAACTCAACACAATATCTTTTTCTGTCTAGTCTGTTATATTTAAAATACAGTCAATTGTAGCAGCTCTAATACTTTACCAAGTAAATTTCCCTAAAATTGAAACAAAACATTTAGAATGACAATAGCTTAAAAGCATTTACTGTGTTTAATTGAATAAATTTATAATCGTTAATAATTATCTGTGAAACGATAACTAAATAAAATCGTATATTTTAAAACCTTTAATTCAAACAATAAAGCTTATGACCAATCTACAATCTATATATATAAAACAAACTCCATCAATGGGTAGAATCAGACTTTTCCCTATACAACTGCACGACGCGACGACTTTATATTGTTAACTTATAATTTTACACCAAAACTGACTAAGGACATGGCACATAGTTAATTATATCAACTGCTTCTGTTAGTTCTACATAATATTATTATTAATAAAAAAAAAACTAAGGAGTATCTCTTCTTGAATACCTACGAAACATATGATTCAATAACGTATTGTTCGATATTTTTCTTTAAAAAAATTCGAATCACTTCTGGTTTCTAATATTACTAGTTAACTATCTTGGTATTAACCGTTGAGTTTCTTGCCGTCTGTTCTGAGCAAGACTGCCTTTCAAACCATTAGTTTCGACGTATTCATGTGAAGGTTCAAAAGTGCTTGTAAAAGTATATTTGAATGAAGAATATTTTAAATAGAGTAACAAAGTATATTGTGCGCCATAATGTATTTAAAATATTTAAAAAAATTTAAACCTAATACATATTTTTAAAGATACTAGTGATTTTCTATGTAATATCCTTATATTTCAAAAATTTTACATAGAAAGTCCCGGGTATACAACACAACTTAGCAAGATATCCTAACCGTTTTCTAACTCGTTACTTGTGATTAGTTAGTTTGTCCTACTTTACCGTCTCTACTAAACTTGTACAGCGATATATGGGTGTATACATGTACACATTATATACTATTACAATATGTTATGAGTTGCTCTAACGATGATAAATGGATTAAGTTATATTTTTATTGTGAATTCAGTTCGCACTCGCTGATTTTTAACTACCCGAGTTTTTTAACCGGGTGTGGAAATATTATGAAGTTATTTGTATGAGTATTTTCGAAGATGTATATCTATACTTTTTATTTAAATTCTTAGCAATAAATACAACCTCAAGAAAAGGACGAAGACTCAAATGTTAAAAACAATGTAAAAAATGATTAAAAAAGGAAATCTTTAAGATGTAATTATACAAGCTTTTAACAAAATTTGCTAAATTGTACATAGTTACAATGTATATATTTTCATTAATAATATTTGTCTACATTATACTAAATTTAGATATAAGTTTAATTTATAATTTTCAAATTGTTGTAAATTCGTTCAAAGTTACATTATTTCTACGTTTTTCTCTTTTTATAAAATTTCACAAGCTGGTTGTTTACAGTTTTTGAATACTAACATACGAAATATAACGAAATTCTTGTAATAAATTAGACTAAAAGCTGTGAAAATATTAATCTTATTAGGAAATCACAGCTGTATTTCAATATCTGAGGACAAAACAAGAAATTTCAACACACTTACGTACCTTCTCTGACTGGTTATGACTTCCGAATCAATTAAAATTTTAATTTAAACTATTGTTTATATTAAGCTATGATAGTATAGTTTATAGATATTATGTCTTTTTGTGTATATTAAATAATTTCATACCTTTGCTTTCGGTCCTCTTCTTGAACGGCACTCGAAAATTTGGGGTTGGGTTTAATTTTTTGTATTCTGTAGTGTTAGAGTCAATATTTTTTCTTTGATCAGCTTAGAAAACATTTAAATACTTTTGTATCTTAGCGTGTATATATAAAAAAAATCTATTTTTTTTCTTTAAAAGGGATTCCTGAGGGTAGGAGTCAATAAACGTACATCATAAAATTTTTGCTCTTCAATTTTTAATTAATAATAAATATATATATATCTAATTTTTTATAAATTTCAATGAAAAACCTGTGTATGTAGAATAAATTGACCGTCAGCAAGTATTATAATTAATTTAAACTCACTCTGCACAATTACCACCTCACATTTCAAACCCAAGCTTCACAATGAACTCCATTAATCAATCTTTGGCGTCGATGACAGATTTGTTTAATAATAGGATGCAAGAGTTCCAGCAACATCTCAATAAAACTTCTTCTCCGATGTCTGCATCTTCTTTAGCGTCTGACTTCAGTACATTTAAGTCTTTTATAATATCAGCACTGAAGACTTTACAATGTCAAGTGGAGTTTCTCGGGAGAGAGCTTGACCGTCAGGAGATGCGTCGTAGACGTAAGATGCTCCTCCTGCATGGTGTCCCCGAGGAGAAAACTGAAGACACGTCAGCTCGCGTCACAGGTCTTGTTTCGGATCACCTCCTGCTTCCGAACTTTTCCAGTGCTAGCATTAAACATTCGTACCGCTTAGGCCGGCGTTCTGATAAGAAGCCCAGGCCTATTGTGGTAAAATTCACCAATGTCACCATTCGCGATAAAGTTTGGTTCGCCAAAACAAAATTTATAGGCACTGGATTTACACAATCGGAGTTTTTGACGTAGAGCAGACATGATGTTTTCATCGAAGCCAGAACACGTTTTGGCATCAACAAGTGTTGGACGCGAGACGGTTGCATCTTCGTAGTGGCTTCGGATGAGACTCGTCATCGCGTAGAAAGCCTGTCGGACCTCAGCAGCATACCCAGTGCATCTACGGTGAAATCGCCGACTCAAACAAAGTCTTGTGATCCGAAAGGTACTGATAAGGTAACCGTTACGCGTACAAAGAGATTGATAAAAAATTAATTTTTTATGTTTATTTTCTTTAATTAACTTTATTCGTACCCATTTTATAATTTTATTTATAATAATATTTTTAGTTTTTACGGTTACTAAAAATTCTTACTTCTTGTCAATGTGTTTAATGTCAAATGTCAATTGTCAGTTGTCACCACAGACAATATCTGTGCAGAATTGATTTTGTTTGTTTATGTTTTCACTCTATGTACATAGATATATATTTATGGACCTATTCGTTGGGAAAAATGGGTTCTTGGGATTATAGATACTATATATATACATGTATTTGGTTCGTTATTTTATTATTCTATTATTGTTGTTTTTATTTTGCTTCTTTTTTAATGTTATTGAATTTGGGTTTCATGTAGTATGCATTGATCATGTTTAGATTACTTGTTTTTTTGTTTTCGAGTGTATTAAAATGTGTGCTTTGTTTTCCTTACAGCTGGCGGGTAAATGGACATGATATTGTTTTTATTTTTTAGATACTATATTATTTTATATATACTTATTAATCATTGCTAAATAATTGCTATATACATATATATCTATTTATCTTTATTTGTTTATTATCTTAGATACATTTATATTTATGGTTATAATGGCTTTAAATTGCAGCTCTGATAGTGAATCCTTTTATTCTTTATCCTCAAGTGGTTCGGACAGTGACAGTAGTTTTCATAGTATTCTACCCCTTAACGAGTCCCTTGATACTTACTTTTCTGATGTTGAAAAAAATTTCAATGTAGTTCATATTAATGCACAAAGTATTCCTGCACATTATCCCAATTTGTTATCTTCTTTCCAAAATAAAAATCTACACGCAGTTTTGGTATCTGAGTCGTGGCTCAAGCCTTGTCTGCCGTCAACAACTTATTCACTTCCAGGTTTCAATCTGATCAGAAACGATCGCATTGGACGAGCAGGCGGGGGTGTTGCTATCTACCTCAGATCTCATATTGCTTACTCGGTTATCAGTTTTTCTCAGTCTAACACAAGTGGAGAGGCAGAACACCTTTTCATCGATGTTACCCTTTCGCACACAAAACTTCTTTTAGGCGTTTATTATAGTCCGTCGCAGAATGTGGACTATTTTTTAAGTTTTGAAAATTTGTTGGAGTCATTCGCACCCTCGTATAGTCATACGGTGGTTATGGGTGACTTCAACACTTGTCTGCTTAAAAATGATTGTCGGTCTTCTCGTTTGACATCGCTTATCAACGGGGTGAATATGACAATCTTGCCACTTTCTGCTACGCATTGTTTTCCTCATTCTGTTCCTTCACTTCTTGATTTAATTATTGTGTCATCTGTTGATCATGTTGAAAAACATGGTCAATGTGATGCGCATGCTTTTTCTTATCACGATCTTTTGTTCCTGTCTTATAAAATTAAACCCCCCAAAGCAAAATCAAGAATTCTTCTGCAACGCAATTTTGGTGGGATGGATCTAGAGCGGCTGAAAAATGATGCTGCTGAAATTGATTGGTCGGAAGTATTAAGTTGAAATACAGTTAATGAACAGGTTGACATATTTAATTCTCTTTTAACAAAACTGTATGATATTCATGCACCTGTCAGGCGAGTTCGTATTAAGCATTTACCAGCACCATGGCTTACCTCGGATATAACACGCCTTCAGGAAAAGAAAAACTTGGATAAACATAAATATAAATCCAATGCGTCTGAAGCTAAGAAGGAAAACTATGTAAAGTATCGGAATCGTTGCAACAGGCTGTGTAGAGACACACATCGACGGCATATTCACAAATCTGTAGTTGAGGAAGGTGATACCTCTAAAGTATGGAAATTTCTGAAAACTCTTCGAGTTGGGAAAGCTAAATCTGATTCAAATTTAAATAACGTTAATCTTAATCAACTCAATAATCATTTCGCGTCAGCAGTTGCTATCGATGGCACAATCAAATCAAAAACAATAGGTAATCTTTCTGCTTCATCCACTCCAACTTACCCTTCTTTTTCTTTCTGTCAATTCACTGAATGTGATGTTAAGAAGAATATATTAGCTATAAATTCTGATGCTGTTGGTTCTGACTGCATTAGCCGTAAAATGATAATTCCTATTATTGATAACCTTATTCCTACAATCACATCCATCTTTAATAATTCCATCAATTATGGCAACTTCCCTTCTTCCTGGAAAGCCTCTCAAATTGTTCAATTACCTAAAAAGAATAATCCGTCATCCCATAGTGATTTTCGTCCCATATCCATCCTCCCATTTCTATCCAAAGTCCTGGAGCGTCTTGTTTACCAGCAACTTAGTGTGTTTCTTTCCAAAATTAGCCTTTTAAACCCACTCCAGTCGGGATTCCGAGCTGGACATAGTACGGCTACTGCTTTAGTTAAGATTACTGATGACATCAGATTGGCTATGGATAACCAGGAAGTTACAATATTGACATTACTGGATTTTAGTAATGCATTTAACACTGTCGATTTTGACATATTACTGGCTATTCTAAGTTCTCTTAACATATCTCCTACAGTAATTGACTGGTTTCATTGTTACCTACGTGGCTGCAGACAGAGAATACGTGTACAGGACTCTTATTCTGACTGATCAATTTTAAATGCCGGTGTGCCCCAAGGAGGTGTTCTTTCACCCCTGCTGTTTTCAATTTTCATTAATTCAATAACTCAAAATATATCTTCTCTTTACCACCTGTATGCCGACAATTTCCAAATATACTGTCACTCCAAACTAACAGACTTACCACAAACAATACAGACGATTAATTCGGACTTAAATAATATCTTAAGCTGGAGCGATTCACATGGGCTTAAAATAAACCCACTTAAGTGCCAATGTATTATAATAGGTAGTCCGAAGCTAATCTCACGATTAGATGTTTCTGTTTTATCTCCTATTACTTTTAACAACGCTATAATTCCCTACAGCGACAAAATAAAAAATTTGGGCATAATTTTTGACCAAACCTTTTCCTGGAATCCTCAAATAAGTGAGTTAAGTAGAAAAATGTTTGTCGCCATTGGCTCCTTGCGTAGATTGCGCAATCTTTTACCAATTCCCACCAAGATTGCGTTAGCACAATCTATCCTTCTACCGATTCTTGATTATGCAGATTGCTGTTATCTTGATCTTAGAGAAGATCAATTGAACAAGCTCGAGCGCATTCAAAATCTTTGTATCAGGTTCATATTTGGACTTCGCAAGTATGACCACGTTTCCATTTTTCGCAAAAAGCTCGAGTGGCTCCCAATCCGCCTTCGCAGGAATACTCACATTCTCTCTCTTCTCTACTGTATACTGTTCAACCCCAATACCCCTGTTTACCTAAAACAGTGCTTCCAATTCCTTAGTGACTCCCATTCCCGTAGTCTTCGCTCCGAACAAAATCTTATCCTTAAAACTCCTTCTCATACTTCCTCATTTTTCACCAAATCCTTTTCTGTTCAAGCAGTTCGCTTGTGGAATTTATTGCCAATTTGTATAAGACGCGCACAATCTGTTGCCGTTTTTAAGAGACTCGTTAAAGCCTATTATTTGTCATTATAAGTTGATGTAGTCATATTTATTTATATATTACAAATATATATTTATTATCTTTATATATATATGTATTTATATTTTATTTATGTATATTATATAGTATGTAATGTGTGTATACTGTGTATGTATATATGTAATATGTATGTATAAGTATATTTATAATTTAAAGTATGTACACCTCCAAACCCTTTTCGTTATCTTCAATGTCCTCTATCCAAAGGTTGTCTGGAAGAGATCGCTCTTCTAGCGATAAGACCGCCTTTTGTACCGTGTTTACTATTGTGTTGTGTTTCTTTTTATATTTCTGTTTTTGGTGTACAATAAAGTATATTTGATTGATTGATTTGATTGATTGAAGTTTCCGTTTCTTGTCACATTTTAGGATTCCAGTTCAATAGTTTGTATTTTATAAGAAACTAAAAGAATAAATGTGAATTTTGTGAAATGAAACGTCCATATTTGTAGCTTATGTTACAATTATTATAGAGTTTAAAGCTAATATAAACAATTTACATCTAAATTAAAACCTAAACAATTATCTGATTCAACATAATGCAGTTAAAATTAATAATCAAAATAATTATTATATTATAAGTTTTTAGATTTCAACTATTACTAGAATTTGCAATTATTGATAATAAATTAATATATTATACTAACTAATTCAAAATAACATAATTTTATTTCATTTTACACTAAATATGTATATTGGAGCATACATACTCGTATATGTAGTCAATAATGAATGAAACTCTTTATGATATGAAACCATGTAAGATATATTTTACAGTACAATAATTCGAGCTGCATTTCCAGTTTGCATTGCATGTAAATACTTAATACTTAAAATTATTAGATGCATACATGTGTTTTATTCTGTTTTTACTATAAATAATTTAAATTTGACTAAATTATCTCTTAGTGTTTAAAAAACATATATATTTTGTATCAGCAGTCAGCATATTATGTTAATGTTTATTTTTTAACTAAAAGCTTATTTTACTTTTTTAAAGCTCCGTTCTCCGTTGATCTTCAAGAACACAGCATCTCGAAGAACTCTGTGTTAAGGCAGGCATTTATTTCTGTTTCGTTGTAGAGACTAAAAAGGGCTGGCCGTATTGCATAATTCCTACGACAATTGATTCGTCTTTGATATTGTGAGTTTTGATATTACATAATAAATTAAAATCAATTAAAAAAGTCATATAATATAGAAGAAACAAAATGACATATTGTCATATTGAAAATAAAATGGTCAAGTGGGAAATAGATGAATAGTTTTCAAAAATTTTGTATCAAACTCTAACAATAAACCTGAATCTTTATATTGCAAATATACGTTTATATTGTTTTAGTTGAAGGCTGCATACTTACTGTATCTTTTTTTCTTCCTTTCTTTAACTGTATGAAGTTTGATGTAATCTCGGTCTGTGTTCCCTATAAAACGTGACATGGGTAAAAGTAAATAACTTAGCTGGACAGTGAAGACATCAAAACTAAAGAAATTAAACAAGTTACAATAGTACAACGCAAAACTATTTTTTAATTATATTCACAATATACAAAATATTTATGTATCTAGATCAGGTTCTACGTGTTTCAAGAAATAAAAGATAAAAGAATTGCTTTTTTGGACTCTACAAAAAAAATATTTCAAACATACAAGCTTTAACACGTTTAAGCTTCCGTAATGAACTTAAGCACTTAAGCGTATAGTTATTAAATTTTAATTGCGTCAAATGAAACGCTTGCCGTAATGACGTTCCAGTTAGAAAAAGTCAGCTTAGTCGGGAAAAATGTAATATTTATGTTTCTTTTTCATATTAACATTCGTTTAAATTGAACATGGATTGATATATTTTTAACTATAATATAATTTATTGCAAGTTCATCTTATTAAATGTTTGGATTTTAAATTCATTTTTTTTTTGAATAATTAAAAACACCTCTGAGAATTGTCACTCAGATGTTGGAACAAGAATCAAATGCAAGAGGCAGTATTGCCTGAGGCGGCGTGCATCAGGACAAGGTTCCCGATTCTAGACACCTAGTATCTGAAAACCTGAATTCTGATTTCACCAATTGACTTTTTATATTATTTTGTTCTTTATTTATATAAATTTATAAACAATATTAAATAAAAGCTATTATTGTAACAGGCATACACTTTTAGTGTTTCTACCTTTATGCAACCCTTTCTACGTGATTCCAATTTGTACTTGGCCGGTTTTTTTTTACTTTTTAATCTTCGTTACCGAGATCACACGTCTAATTTACTTGTAATACTGACATACTAATAATATTAACTAGTAAAACTATGTCACTCCGATTTATACAGATAGAGAGAGAGAGTATACAAAAGTAACCTTCGCACTGTGTTTCCCACTTTCTGCCCATTTTACGAGATATTCCAATATCATAATATTTCCTTTCTGTTCATTTATTAAGTAGTAGAAATATACAGAAAGGAAATATTGAGCTACGATGTTCTTCCACAGATATTTTCATGTAAATTAACACTCCCCAATACAAGAACTAAAAGAATTGAACAGCCATTTTTTGTAAAGTAAATTATTCCACCATTTTTGTATGTGAAGTTATAATGTTAGCTTAGGATTAAGTGAAAATAAAATATGATTATGAAATGCAATACTGATTCAAATTTTGCTTATCGAACCACCGGAGGGGAATTCGAAACTTTTTTTCTTTTATATGGCTTTTAGAGTAATTTCATACAACACTAATATAAGAGTTATTGACTTCGCTGAATAAAGAAATCATGAATGTTATATGAACACTTTGAATTCGTTGCAAAACTTAATTAATTATTAACTTAATTTATGTAGACATCGCGATTAGGTTTATATACTCGACGAATTACTTTGAATTTGAAAATGACATAGAATTTCAAACATGTAAGAATTAATAATATCATTATTAATTTAGATAAATTACGTCGCTATTTTTCATTTAAAGTCTTTTTTAGCTCATTCTGTATGTCGCTCATTGCAGGTTAGGCAAAAGGAAACCATAGGTAAATGGAATAAAGTTATAAAGAAATCCGTCAGCCACTTTTCTATTTTCATTGAATATTGAAATGCGTAAGTCAAAGCTGCACTTTGCTTTAGTGCCAGAGCGAAAAATATAAAAATATTTCAATCTTACCGAGTAGGAATCGAACCTACTAACTTTTATGTTAACAGGCAGGGGCGGTGCTCTACGGCGGTCTACTACGACGGTCCTCCAAAATGAAAATAAAAAAAATACTATTACAATATAAATAAATCTAAAGCTATTATTATAAAAATATAAATATACAAAAAAAAATTAAAAAGATCTTAAAATTTTGTTCACCTTCATTATTTGATGCGTCAGATCTGAGCTGAGTTAACACATTAATTCCGTCTTCACCAGTAATAAAGCGGCTTTTGACTACCGTAAAGTCAATTAACCAGATTTAGTGTTTGCTTCTATAGCTTCCTAATGTCTGTACCTAATTTCGAGTAGTGATCGAGGAGCAATCAACGTTGCTGTGAAATTCAAGTGGGAATGGATAATAGAAGTCAGTTATTAAGTTTTAAGATATACTTTGGATAATTACGTTTATTTTGTAGGAAGTTTGTGTGTACGGTGTAAAAGCATTCTTTTGTCTGCTTTCAAAGTTATTAGAAATAGTAGAAGTTATTTATTAAAATATGACACTATCGTCTTATTAGCTATATTCATTATGTATTAAGCATAGACATTTTAGTTATAGAAAAAAATTGTGAACCTGTATAGTTCACATTGAAGTATTCATTTAACTAAAATTGAAGTTGGCTAAAAGTTAGGATATTCCCTAAAGCTAAAATGTATGTCATATCATCATACTGTCAAAAGACAATGACTAAGTAAGACAAATTGAGACAAAGTTCTGTTTTAAATATATAGAACACAAGGAAAATAATGTGATATGACATCTCTCTCTTAGGTACGTTATGTTTATTTTAATATTAATTATTCAATAATAATTATTTCAATAATAAATCTTGAAGAATAAAGTAAATGACTTTTGGTTTACAGATACTAATAAATAAAAAAATAACCTAATCGTAATTGCAACCCGTTTATTGATTTGACTAATCATGCAAGGAAGATTTATGTATTTCATTATATTCGGAGAAGAGAATTTTCACTATTTCACACTGGTTCAACTTAGGATTCGACATTCTCTTAAAACCTAGGGTCCCCTTTGACCCTCTATTATGCTAAAAAAATACGACCAAAATATGTTTAAAACTGAAAATTTTAAACACTATAAGGGTGCAATATGAAAAGCTAAGTATGTAGAACCGCTCACTGTTGATTACATCGAGTAGTCGTGGTATATTGAAAGTCACAGCACCGCAGTATCGGTAAAGAAACGGAATTGCAATATGCATTTGCGAGTAATGTGTCTTGCATAAAATATTTCGACATATGGAGGAGCTTAGCATGGGCTTAAAAATGTTGATTTAGGTTCAGTTTGTGTGTACTTTGTTGTTTTGAATTTGGGTAAACTTGTTTAAGATTTATTATTGAATATATTATTTAGGAAAATATTAGTACTATAAGTTTTTCACTTCTTTCGTAGATTTATTAGAACATTGAGATCCTCAATCAACACAATATTTTTTCTGTCTAGCTGTTATATTAAAAATACAGGTCAATTGTTTTTTTTTTTTTTTTTTTTTTTTTTTTTTTTATAGCCGCTCGAAACTTTACAAGTAAAGTTCCCTAAAATTGAAACAAAAACCTTTAGCATGACAATAGCTTAAAAAGCATTTTTTTACTGTGTTTAATGAATAAAATCATATATTATTATTATTTAATATGGTTTCCTTAATTAATATTGTTTGTATTTAATTTTATTTAATATGTTTAACTTTATTTGTTGAGTTAAAAACATTAAACTCAAACAATAAAGCTTATGACCAATCTACATCTATATATATAAACAAACTCCATCAATGGTAGAAGCAGGGGATTTCCCCATACAACTAGCACGACGACCGACGACTTTATTATTGTTAACTTATAATTTACACCAAAATGACTAAGGACAAGGGCACATAGTTAATCTTATCAACTGCGGCTGCAAACGAACGAATGTTAGTTTACATAAGATATATTAATAAAAAAAACTAAGGAGTATCTCTTCTAAATCCACTTCGAAGCATATGATTCCAAAACGCATGTTCGATATTTTGCTTTAAAAAAAATTCGAATCACTTCTGGTTTTGAATAGTATAGTTAACTATATTAGTATTACCCTTGAGTGTGAGGTTATTGCCGCTCTCTTCTGAGCAAGCCGCCTTCGAACCGATAGTTCGACGTATTCATGTGAAGGTAAAAGTGCTTGTACAGTATATTTAATTGAAAGATTTTAAGAATAGAGTAACAAAGTATATTGTTGTGACAGAATGATTAAAATATTAAACCAAATTTTAACGTAATACTATTTTCAAGATACTAGTGATTTCTATGCAATGTCTTTATATTTCAAAAATTTTAATAGAAAGTCAGGGTCACAATACAACTTAGCAGATATCTAACCGTTTTCTAACTCGTTACTGTGATGAGTTAGTTGTCCTACGTACCCGTCTCTACTAAATTGTTGTACAGCGATATATTGTGTATATACATGTACACAGTATATACTATTACAATGTATAGTTATGAGGCTCGAACGATGATTAATGGATTAAGTTAAATTTTTATTGTGAATTCAGTCGCACCGCTGATTTGTTCTACCCGAGTTTTTAAGGGTGTGAGGAAATATAGGAGATTATTGTTGGTACTTTCGAAGATGTATATCAGTACTTTAGTGAAATTGATTAGCAATAAACTATAACTTAAGAAAAGGCACGAACACTCAAATGTTAATACAATGTAAAAATGATTTAAAAAATGATTAACATAAAAAAGGAAACTTTAAGGGATTAATATATCAAGCTTTTAACATAATTTGCAAATTGTACATAGTTTACCAAGGATATATTTTCATACTAATATTTGATAAGTATATAAATTCTTAATTGTGATTAAGTTAATTATACTTTCAATTGTTGTAAATTCGTCAACGTTACGTTTTTTTTCTTTTGTAAAACTTTTCTCAAGCTGGTTGTTACCAGTTTTTGAAGACAAAATACGAATATAAGAAATTCGTCGCAATAAATAAGATAAAAGCGGTGAAAAAATATTAATTATTAGGGAAATCCACAGCTGATTCAATATCTGAGTACAAAACAAAAAATTTCACACACTTAGTACATTTCTTGACTGGTTATGACTTCCGAAATCTTTTGAAATTTTAATTTATTACCTATGTGATATGAAGCTATGATAGATTGTTTATAGGATATTAGCTTTTTGGGGGTATATTAAATAATTTCATACCTCACCGCTTCGGTTCTTCTTGAACGGCACACTCGAAAATTTCGGGGTGTGGGTTAATTTTTAATATGCTGTAGTGTTGTGAATAATTGAATAATGTTAAAAGTAATTGTATTGAATACTGTTTCATATTTGTTCATGATAGGTTAGCCCCCCCCCCCCAGGACAACATTTAAATACGTTGTAACGTGTTGTATATATGAAAAAAAAACCTTTTTTTTCTTTAAGAGGTATATTAAGTTTCCGTTTCTTTTCACATTTAAGGATTCCAGTTCAATAGTTTGCATTTTATAAGAAACTAAAAGAATAAATGTGAACTTTGTGAAATGAAACGTCCATATTTGTAGCTTATGTTACAATTATTATAGAGTTTAAAGCTAATATAAACAATTTACATCTAAATTAAACCTAAACAATTATCTGATACAACATAATGCAGTTAAAATTAATAATCAAAATAATTATTATATTATAAGTTTTTAGATTTCAACTATTACTAGAATTTGCAATTATTGATAATAAATTAATATATTATACTAACTAATTCAAAATAACATAATTTTATTTCATTTTACACTAAATATGTATATTGGAGCATACATACTCGTATATGTAGTCAATAATGAATGAAACTCTTTATGATATGAAACCATGTAAGATATATTTTACAGTACAATAATTCGAGCTGCATTTCCAGTTTGCATTGCATTTAAATACTTAATACTTAAAATTATTAAATGCATACATGTGTTTTATTCTGTTTTTACTATAAATAATGTAAATGTGACGAAATTATCTCTTAGGGTTTAAAAAACATATATATTTTGTATCAGCAGTCAGCATATTATGTTAATGTTTATTTTTTAACTAAAAGCTTACTTTACTTTTTTAAAGCTCCGTTCTCCGTTGATCTTTAAGAACACAGCATCTCGAAGAACTCTGTGTTAAGGCAGGCATTTATTTCTGTTTCGTTGTAGAGACTAAAAAGGGCTGGCCGTATTGCATAATTCCTACGACAATTGATTCGTCTTTGATATTGTGAGTTTTGATATTACATAATAAATTAAAATCAATTAAAAAAGTCATATAATATAGAAGAAACAAAATGACATATTGTCATATTGAAAATAAAATGGTCAAGTGGGAAATAGATGAATAGTTTTCAAAAATTTTGTATCAAACTCTAACAATAAACCTGAATCTTTATATTGCAAATGTACGTTTATATTGTTTTAGTTGAAGGCTGCATACTTACTGTATCTTCTTTTCTTCCTTTCTTTAACTGTATGAAGTTTCATGTAATCTCAGTCTGTGTTCCCTATAAAACGTGACATGGGTAAAAGTAAACAACTTAGCTGGACAGTGAAGACATCAAAACTAAAGAGATGAAAAAAGTAACAATAGTACAACGCAAAACTATTTTTTAATTATATTCACAATATACAAAATATTTATGTATCTAGATCAGGTTCTACGTGTTTCAAGAAATAAAAGATAAAAGAAGTGCTTTTTTGGACTCTACAAAAAAAATATTTCAAACATACAAGCTTTAACACGTTTAAGCTTCCGTAATGAACTTAAGCACTTAAGCGTATAGTTATTAAATTTTAATTGCGTCAAATGAAACGCTCGTCGTAATGACGTTCCAATTAGAAAAAGTCAGCTTAGTCGGGAAAAATGTAATATTTATGTTCCTTTTTCATATTAACATTCGTTTAAATTGAACATGGATTGATATATTTTTAACTATAATATAATTTATTGCAAGTTGATCTTAATAAATGTTTGGATTTTAAGTTCATTTTTTTTTGAATAATTAAAAACACCTCTGAGAATTGTCACTCAGATGTTGGAACAAGAATCAAATGCAAGAGGCAGTATTGCCTGAGGCGGCGTGCATCAGGACAAGGTTCCCGATTCTAGACACCTAGTAACTGAAAACCTGAATTCTGATTTCAACAATTGACTTTTTATATTAATTTGTTCTTTATTTATATAAATTTATAAACAATATTAAATAAAAGCTATTATTGTAACAGGCATACACTTTTATTGTTTCTACCTTTACGCAACCCTTTCTACGTGATTCCGATTTGTACTTGGTCGGTTTTTTGTTATTTTTTAATCTTCGTTACCCAGATCACACGTCTAATTTACTTGTAATACTGACATACTAATAATATTAACTAGTAAAACTATGTCACTCCGATTTATACAGATAGAGAGAGAGAGTATACAAAAGTAACCTTCGCACTGTGTTTCCCACTTTCTGCCCATTTTACGAGATATTTCAATATCATAATATTTCCTTTCTGTACATTTATTAAGTAGTACAAATGTACAGAAAGGAAATATTGAGCTACGATGTTCTTCCAGAGATATTTTCATGTAAACTAACACTCCCCAATACAAGAACTAATAGATTAGAACAGCCATTTTTTGTAAAGTAAATTATTCCACCATTTTTGTATGTGAAGTTATAATGTTAGCTAAGGATCAAGTGAAAATAAAATATGATTCTGAAATGCAATACTGATTCAAATTTTGCTTATCGAGCCACTAGAGGGGAATTCGAAACGTGTTTTCTTTTATATGGCTTTTAGAGTAATTTCATACAACACTAATATAAGAGTTATTGACTTCGCTGAATAAAGAAATCATGAATGTTATATGAACACTTTGAATTCGTTGCAAAACATAATTAATTATTAACTTAATTTATGTAGACATCGCGATTAGGTTTGTATACTGGACGAATTACTTTGAATTTGAAAATGAAATAGAATTTGAAAAATGTAAGAATTAATAATATCATTATTAATTTAGATAAATTACGTTGCTATTTTTCATTTAAAATCTTTTTTAGCTCATTCTGTATGTCGCTCATTGCAGGTTAGGCAAAAGGAAACCATAGGTAAATGGAATAAAGGGATAAAGAAATCCGTCAGCCACTTTTCGATTTTCATTGAATATTGAAATGCGTAAGTCAAAGCTGCACTTTGCTTTAGTGCCAGAGCGAAAAATATAAAAATATTTCAATCTTCCCGAGTAGGAATCGAACCTACTAACTTTTATGTTAACAGGCAGGGTGCTCTACGGCGGTCTACTACGACGGTCCTCCAAAATGAAAATAAAAAAAAATACTATTACAATATAAATAAATCTAAAGCTATTATTATAAAAATATAAATATACAAAATTAAAAAGATCCTAAAATTTTGTTCAGCTTCATTATTTGATGCGTCAGATCTGAGCTGAGTTAATAACACATTTATTCCGTCTTCACCAGTAATGAAGCGGCTTTCGCCTACCGCAAAGTCAATTAACCAGATTTAGTGCTTGCTTCTATAGCTTCCTAATGTCTGTACCTAATTTCTCTTGCTTCTATAGCTTCCTAATGTCTGTACCTAATTTCGAGTAGTGATCGAGGAGCAATCAACGTTGCTGTGAAATTCAAGTGGGAATGGATAATAGAGGTCAATTCTTAAGTTTTAAGATGTACTTTGGATAATTACGTTTATTTTGTAGGAAGTTTGTGTGTACGGTGTAAAAGCATTCTTTTGTCTGCTTTCAAAGTTATTAGAAATAGTAGAAGTTATTTATTAAAATATGACACTATCGTCTTATTAGCTATATTCATTATGTATTAAGCATAGACATTTTTAGTTATAGAAAAAAATTGTGAACCTGTATAGTTCACATTGAAGTATTCATTTAACTAAAATTGAAGTTGGCTAAAAGTTAGGATATTCCCTAAAGCTTAGGTTAAGGAAGTGTATGTACCAAAATGTATGTCATATCATCATATTGTCAAAAGACAATGACTAAGTAAGACAAATTGAGACAAAGTTCTGTTTTAAATATATAGAACACAACGTAAAACTAATTTGATATGACATCTCTCTCTCTTATGTACGTATTTTAATAATAATTATTTCAATAATAATCTTGAAATGAATAAATTAAATGAATTTTGTACATATACTAATAAATAAAAAAATACCATATTCGTAATTGCAACCGTTTATTTATTTTACTCCATTATGCAGGGAATGTTTATTTATTTTCATTATCTTCGGAGAATTTTCACTATCTTCACTCTGGTAACTAGGAAGAGTGAATTAGATAATTTATCTTAAAACTAGGTTCCCTCAACCCAGCTATATGCTAAAAAAATTACGACCAAAATATGTTTAAATACTGAAATTTTAAACTTTAAGGGATGCAATATAAAAAGCTAAGTACTTAACCGCTCACTGTTGTAACATCGTAGTCGTGTGTATATTTGAACGTCACAGCACCGCAGTATTCGGTTAAATAAACCGGAATGCACATATGCGTTTGCGAGTAATGTGTCTTGTATAAAATATTTCTACATATGGAGGAGCTTAACATAACTTTAAAATCGTTGATTTATGTTCAGTTTGTTGTGTATTTTGTTGTTTTGTAAATTTGTGTGCACATGCTTAAGATTTATCATTGTTTATATATTTTTTGTGGAATATGAATATATTATTAAAAACTATACGAACGCGAATAATTAAATCGCAATCAGGAAATATTATTTATATTCTTCGAATTGTGTTTTCAAATATATATTTAGACCATTGAGTTGCGACACCCAACACTAGTGGTCTTTCTCTAACTAACTAACTAACTTGTTATATTATGCTTATGTTACATGTTTTCATTCGACGGTCTTAAAGTGCTTGTATAAGTCAATTTGAATCAAGAACATTTTAATTGATAACCTTTTTTTTAAACATAATGTATTGTATACTAGTGATTTCTTATGTAAAATATTTACATTTAAAAGTTTTACATACAAAATGACAGGTATACCATACAACTTCGCAAGATATCCTAACCATTATCTAGGTCATTACTTGCGATTAGATAGTTTGAGCTTCTTTAGTTAGTTTATCCTACATGGTATGGCGATAGATACTTGCAAGAATCATGGTATATTAGTTCTCCGTTCTCATTGACTTCGCAACAAGGCATAGCTACAGGAAGCGTGAACCTGTGTCTCTATGTTGATTCATTTGCATTTTTAGACAATAAGTACTTTGTGTTAAGGCATACATTTATTCCTATTTTTCGTCGTAGAGACTCAAACAGGTTGACCGTATTGAATGATTTATACGTCAATTGGTTCTTTCTTGACATTCCGAGTATTACTTACTTACATAAAACTTATAGAAAATAAAGTGACCTATTTTTTTAGTAAAAACAATTTTAAGGAAAAAATCGATGTAATGATGTACAGTTTTTAAAAAGTTCTAAACATGTTCTTTGTATAGTAAATATACGATTATATTGAAGGCTATATATTTAATGCATCATTTTATTCTTGCTTTCTATAATTATATAAAGATCTCTTTTTGTCAACATTTAATGTCATTCTATGTTGGCCATACAACGTGATAAAGGTAAAAGTAAACAACTGAGCTGGACAATAAAGACGTCAAAAGTAAAAGAGATGAAGAAAAGTAACGATAACATAAATGTAAATTGATTTTCTAATTCTATTCACAGTATATACATATTTGTTTGTCTAGCTAGATTAAGTTTTATCTTTTTAACAAGAAATAAAACATAAAAGAGGTGCATTTTTGGACTCTACGAATAAAATATTTCCAACATACAAGCTTCAAAAGTTTAAGCTTCCGTAATGAACTTAAGCACTTAAGCGTATAGTTATTAAATTTTAATTGCGTCAAATGAAACGCTCGCCGTAATGACGGTCCAGTTAGAAAAAGTCAGCTTAGTCGGGTAAAATATTACATTTATCTTTCTTTTTGATATTCGTTTAAATGTAACATGAATTAAAATATTTTTACTTGTAATATAATTTATTGTAAATTGATCTTTATAACTGTTTAAAATTTAAGTTCAATTAATTGTATAATTAAGAATATTTCTGAGATCTATCGCTTATCTATTCGACGAAAAGGGCAGTATTATTTGCATTACTGGTAGGCAATTTTGGTGGTGTTTTTTTTTATTTTTGATTCTCGTTACCGAGAACTACACTTATAATTTACTCGTAAGACTTTATAATACTATTTACTAGTAATACTATGTCACTCCGATTTATACAGGGAGAGAAAGAGAGTATATAAACCTTCACGTTCCGTTTCCCACTTTCCAATCAATTTTCGAAATATGTTGTATTAAGTGGTGGAAAAATACAATAAGGAAAAATAATAATATATTCTCTCCTAGTGGAAATCCAATCTACAACCGTCGCGTTCATAGTCATATCTTATACTACTAAGCTACGATGCTCTTCAGATATTTTCATTTGAACTAACACTCCGCAATATAAGAACTAAAAGAGTCTACTCTTTTTTACTTAGAGACATTTTTTATAAAATAAACTCTTCCATTATTTTTGTATGTGAAATTGTGATGTTAGCTTAGGATCAAGTGAAAATAAAATATGATTCTGAAATGCAATACTGATTTAAATTTTATTCATCGAGCCACCGGAGGGGAATTCGAAACGTGTTTTATTTTATATGGCTTTTATGATATTTTTTGATACCACAATAATATGACAGTTATTGACTTTGCTGAATAAAGAAATCGTAAATGTTATACAAACACTTAGAATTCGTTGCAAAATTTATATATGTAGATATCGTGATTAGATTTGTATAGTGGACGAATTACTTTTAATTTGAAAATGAAATAGAATTTGAAAAATGTATGAATTAATAACATCATTATTAATTTAGACAAATTGCGTCGCTACATTTAATTTTAAATCGTTTTTAGCTCACTCTATATGTCGCACATTGCAGGTTAGGCAAAAGAGCACCATAGATAAATTGAATAAAAAGTTAAAGAAATCTGTCACTCATTTTCCGATTTTCATTGAATATTAAAAAGCGTAACTTAAATGCGAAAATGATAAAAATATTTCAGTCTCCCTAAGTGGAAAACGAACCTGCTAACTTATGCGATAACAGGCAGGGACGGTGATTTTGCACCTCGACGGTTCTCCAAAATGAAAATAAAAAAATAATGCTACAATATAAAAAAAAAACTAAAACTATTAAAAAATATATAAAAATCTGAAATTATCTTAGAATTTCGTTTAGCTTTATTATTTGATGCGTCAGATCTACGCTGAGTTAAT
Source organism: Dione vanillae (assembly GCA_037178615.1). Lineage (NCBI taxonomy): Eukaryota > Metazoa > Arthropoda > Insecta > Lepidoptera > Nymphalidae > Dione > Dione vanillae. Next base: position 17,030 of record JAZFAU010000646.1, on the reverse strand, counting down.
AGCACATTTATTCCGTCTTCACCAGTAATAAAGTGGCTTTCGCCTACCGCAAAGTCAATTAACCAGATTTAGTGCTTGCTTATATAGCTTCCTAATGTCTGTACCTAATTTCGAGTAGTGATCGAGGAGCAATCAACGTTGCGGTGAAGTTCAAGTGGGAATGGATAATAGAAGTCAGTTATTAAGTTTTAAGATGTATTAGATTATTATGTTTATTTTCTAGGAAATATGTGTTTTTGGTGTTAATTCAATTTTTCGCTTTCCATTCGATTAATAGAGACATACGGAGTCATATATTAGAATCTAACACTATCTTCGTATTAACTAGAATCAATATATTTTAAGTATAGAATTTTTTTTAGAAAAAAAATGTAAACCTATGCTCCATTGAACTAAAGTGTTCTAGAAGTGGGCCAAAATTGTTATTATATTTATATATGAGAAATATCACAATGTGAATTGATTTGGGGAAAATAAAAATTTAAGAATCAGAAAATACGAATTGAAATTATGAAAAAGGATATAAATAAAATTGTATACATAAAAATGTATGTCATATACTACAATATATGTATACTATGTGGCATATCGTCGTACTGTGAAAAGATAAAGACTAAATGAGACGAATTGCTACAAGGTTCTCCCTTAAATAATTTTCTCTCTTAATATTTCATATGTTTTGCGGAGACTATTTATTATTGACGTGACGTGACGTCTTAAATTAGGTTGTGCGGCTCGGAGTCAAATATGAAAATGGTAACGTAACGATGTGTCAACTGTCACCGAACTATGATCGGTCCGCCGCGCGTATCACTTGACACATGTACAATGTTTTAGTAAACAAAATATATTTTCTATAGTTAAAATTTGTGCAATTTATACTATAATTATTATTCATATCAATAAATATTCTACCGAGAAAAAGACGTTGTCACGTAAAATTTTCGCCCGTAAAACCCACTTTACAGGCAACCATTTTTTTTTTCATTATCTTCGGAGAATTTCCATTATCTTCACAATGATAACTAGGAAGAGTGACGTGGACAATTTTCTCTTAACACTAGATTCCCTCAGTCTACCGAGTTATATGCTAAAAAATACTACCAAAATATATTTAAATACTGGAACTTAAAATTTTAAAAGATGCAATACATCGGTTATACATCGTAGTAGTATGAATTTTTGAACATCACAGCACCGCATTATTCGATTAAATAATGGAATGCACATATGCGTTTGTGAGTAATGTGTCTTATGTAAAATATTTCTAGATATGGAGGAGCTTAACATGGCTTTTTAATTGTTAATTTATGTTCAGTTTGTTGTGTATTTTGTTGTTTTATAATTGTTTTGTAAAGTTAATTATATTAACTAATTCTACATCATATTATTATTAATTAAACAGACTATTCTCTTATACAATATTTCTTTTGTACTATTTTAATATTGCTAGGAAATACTCCCCTTATGAGTAATTTTCAAGGAGTATCTCTCCCTGAATCCCTTCCCTTCCCTCCCTAATCCCTTCGAAACATATGATTCAATGACGTACTGTTCGATATTTTTCTGCAAAGAAAATTCGAATCACTATTCTAATATTACTAGTTAACTATCTTAGTATTAACCGTTTTTACTATTTCTAATATTACTAGTTAACTATATTAGTATTAACCGTTGAGTTTATTTCCATCTCTTCTGAGCAAGACTGCCTTTCGAGCCGGTAGCTTCGACGTATTCATGTGTAGGTTCAAAAAGTATATTTGAATGATGAATATTTTATATAGAGAAACAAAATATAATTTGTGCCATAATATTTTAAAAAAATCCAACGTAATATATATTTTTAAAGATACTAGTGATTTTCTATGCAATATCCTTATATTTCAAAAACTTTACACAGAAAGTTACGGGTATATAATACAACTTAGCAAGATATAAGTTAGTTTTTCCTACTTTACCGCTTCTACTAAACGTGTACAACGATATGTGTGTGTATATATACATGTACATTTTTTTTAGCTTCACGCTTTATCCCTCCTATTGCAGGGTAGGCAGAGGGAACTGCAGAAACTATATGAACCTAGTGTTAAGACATTTTCCGCCTTTATCGAGACATTGCGTGTTGAGTGGCGGTACTCAACGCCGCGCTTTGCAATGTTTCCAAAGCGAAGAAAATGGAAATAGAAAAATCCATCTTCCCGAGTGGGGATCGAACCCACAAACTACGGTACTACTACGGTACCACGGTACGTTAACAGGCTGACGCCTCTGAGCCACGACGGCCCTCAACATGTACATATTATATATTATTGCAATGTGTTATAGTTATGAGTTGATTTAGTGATGATAAATGGATTAAGTTCTATTTTTATTGTGAATTTAGTTCGCACTCGGTGAATTTTTTTAACAAGTTTAATCTGATAAGGACAATGTGGGGAACCGAGTGTGGAAATATTATGCAGCTACTTTTAAGTGTATTTTCGAAGATATATATCAGTACTTTCTATTTACATTCTTGCCAATAAGTAATATTCAATGAAAGACATTTTAAAAACAATATAAAAAAATATTAAAAAACGAAATCTTTAATATTTTTTTTTTTAGCTTCACGCTTTTATCCCGCACATAGCAGGGTAGGCAGAGGGAACTGCAGGAACTATACGAACCTAGTGTTAAGACACTCCGTTACTTAGTCCCTGCTTACTTCGTCCCCGCTTTCCGCCGTTTTCGAGGCATTGCGTGTTGAGTGGCGGAACTCAACGCCGCGCTTTGCCTTAGATACCAGAGCGAAGAAAATGGAAATAGAAAAATCCATCTTCTCCGACTGGGGATCGAACCCAGTAACCGTCGCGTTACAGGCAGACGTTGCACCTCTGCGCCACGACGGTCCTCAAATCCGGTCCTCAATCTTTAAGATCTGATTATATATACATTTAACAGCTCATATTTTATTTATTTGAACATGTTATATTTATAAATTTTTAACTTTATGGATACTGCGAGCAAATTAAATTCTTTTATATTCAGTTTGTCTCTAATGGCTCTAGAGCACGTTCAAATATTTTTGTGCAACGTTTCATTCGAATACAAGAGCCGCCGATGTACATATCTGCTCAGGCTGTTTATGAGTTGCGATTGCATTGGAATTTTAATTTAGAATTGTATTATTATGAAAACAGTATAATATAGTGGAAAGCTTATATGTTGATATAATAATTTTATAGAAATTAATTATTTTCCTTTGCTTGCTCTAGACAGGGGGGCATGGCATTAAAATTTACCATGTAACCTGCAATTAAATTAAAAAATGAAGTCAACTTTGATGACTTTACTGATGACTTTCCTTTACTAAAAAAACTTATTTTACTTGACTGTATCAAAAAACTAAAGTATGTTTGGAATTGTCTAAGGAACATTTTTATATTTTATATTATCGAATAGCAACCGGAATATATCAAATTTCCTTTCATTAATCTGATTAGAACTGTTTGAAAACGTTACATATCTCATATTTTATATAAATAATCGCATTGTGAAAACCAAGAATAGTAAAAAAATAATTTCAAAAATAATTTTCTTTTCTGGAATGGTATTGGTTCAAGATGGATCTCTCCATTAACTGCGCCGAAATGATTTCTATATCACTATATCAACAATCTACGTTTACTTCGCTAATTAATTAATTAAAGATGATCTTATATTTGCGTCTTGCTTTGAATCTTTGTAAGTTAGTTTGGGTCTGGATAAATATGAGGTCCAACACAATACACAACGTAGTTATATTATTTGTACTAAGTGACGGGTAATCTCTACCTGTTGTAATATCTTGTTAAGCGCTTAAACATTTCGTTTTGGCATGTTGTGGGAAGTGACTATTTTAAATATGTATTTTCACAAGAAGATATTATATGGGAAATATTAAAAAAAAAAGAATTTTCTAAATACATAACTTCACGTCTTGCCCCTAACGGGTAGGCAGAAAGAAGGGAGCACCAAACTACGGTCTCTATCTATATCTTCGGTATTGTGCTTTCAAAACTCAACCAAGGTATTCCCTTCCAACCAAACAATTATATATATTTTTTTAATAAGTGAAATTCATGACTACTAATTAAAAAACAACTGTATTGTAAGGCAATAAATTTCCATAATATAGGTACCAAAAGTGTACCAAAATATTATCAGTATTTATATATTATGCATTTTATTCACGTTTTTAGTCTGCAATTCCTGAATTCTAGCGTAATTAACGATAATTATTTATTTATCAACCACTTTCCAAATTTATGTTTAATTATCGACATGGTTGAATAAACTATAAACGATATCGTTCATGCTGCAATTAAAAAAGCATTCTTAGTAATGTTGCAGTGGCCGAGTTTTTGCGACATAACGCCAAATTAAGCGAAATGATTATAGGTTCGACCCCTTGGAAAATCAAATATTTAATTTCTTTGATCCGATAATACAATTTCTTAGCACGATATATGTTAAAATTAGGTAAAAAGTTAAAAAAAACGGTTTGTTAGCTCTCTATATAGAGTCTACTGCTATTATATGCGGGAAAAATACGTAGCCTTTTTTAAATTTTGTGTTGTTATTCACCTCCCCCTCCACCCTCCACCGTCCAAGCTCTCACTTACCTAACTAAATTCAAAAAGATTCTTAGTAGAATTTGTTTTTAAATTTGTAATATTTTTAGACAGGCCGAGATTTTGTAGTGTACTTGTACTACATAAAAATTAACTCTAAGCCTCTTCCTGTTCAGTTCAGTACTGTCAGTTTGTTAGTAACTTTGAAATATTTGTTAAGTTTAAGATTAAAATTTTTGTATTTGTTTTCCAGAGAACTATAAAATATACAAGAGCGTTTTAGGCTTAAAGAATTAAGATGTCCACATATCCAGCCTAAAATATGTAGAAGATATCCAGTCAATATAGAGTTTAAGTATAATTTTAAGTATTTTTTTCCACTTGAGAAAATAAATTATTTTGGTTTTCTTGTTCTGGTAATAAGAAAAGAGCACAGCGTTGAATTCCGTCATTCATCACACAATATTACGAAAATTGAACACATAGTTACTTAACATTATCTTCCCTTGACTTACGTTTGCATTCAATATCTCGTGTTTCGTAGAGTCACGCTGTCCATTACTTTTCGTCTATTTAGAGACATTACGTACTGGATTGAACTTAACACCTTGCTTTTATGTTAGACAAAATATGGCGTAAATGGTTTTTACTATGAACAAATACTTTATATTAGTTGAACAAAAATTTAATTCGATAAAAATGTTCTTATTTAAAAAAAAATTCTCACCTACAATTGTCAAGTATTAAGTTATGTATATATTTTTATTATTTCGTTTTGTTACGTTTTATGTTAAATAAGGTGTAGGATCCTGAACTCATTTTTATTCCCGCCAAAATCGACGAGCTGTTTCGCCAAAAGCCGCGGCGCTAGTGTGTCATGCCGTTCGCCGAGAGCCATGTCACGCGCCGTGAGCTCCGCGAATATATTCAAAATTCAAAATAAGAAGGTGTGATCTGTGCTAAACTGTGTTGATATTGTGATCTGTGTTACTTAATGAACTATGTAACGAAAAATACACCTGATACAACCGTCCCGGGACTTTCAACTATCTTCAATACCGTGGTGGTAAGTTGAGCCCAAGAGATTTTAAAGTAACACATAAGATATTAAAATCATCTACTTAGCCATCGTGGTATTCAACCATAAGGTATATATTTAAATTGTTTAATTTTTTGTAAAGTGTTATTAAGCAATTAGTTAAAAATATTATTTTTTAAAAACGTACAAAAACGTGGTTAATACGTGGTAATATGGTTGTAGTGATTTTTCAATTAATATTTCTGATATGACTTTTGAAAATTATAAAGTTATATTACAACATGTAAGACCACCTACTACTGTTTTAAGACGAACAAATATTTATACTAGTTTTATACTTTTATATATTTATGTGACATGCAATACCAAAATTATTAATGATTCTAGCTTTTATTTTCGTCACTTAATTTCTTTGAGGGGCTCGGCAGGAAGATGGAGAAAAGCTTGTCTTAGAAAAAATAGATTCTCTTTGTAGATTTTTCTCTTCTTACTATTTATGCAGAATTAAGAGTACGGATACTTTAAATCATTATAACTTTCTGGTGAATTTTAACTGAGAGTTTTCAAGACAAAGAAATGAATGCCAAGCGAAAAAGCAGTTATTTAGAGTTTTGGCAACTACATTGATTAAGTTGAAAATAAAAAAAATCACTATTATTATTATTATATCTGTATATAAGTACTTATTTAGTATATACTCATAAACGGTAAATCCTTTTGAACAAAAACATTACTTAAAGCTCAAATTCGAAACTTTTATGAAAGTTGTAACATCACACGGTGGTGCGTGCGCTAATGAATTTTAGTAGCTTTTCACCAATCAAACTTTTCTCATTTGCCATGACGTATTTCATCGTGCCAAGTTTAGTTGACGGATCACAGGTTTATATTAAAGATTGATTAGAAAATTTTACTGAATGTGCTTAATTAGGAGGGTAAGGGAGTAAGTACGCTAAAGCACATTGGTACAATTTGAGTTTATACTTCGTAGCAGATCTTGTTTAAATATGTTTATACTAATTTAAATTAATCCTGCCAATTAAATTTCTGAGAATATTTCATTGGACCGAATAGCTAGAAACCATTACCATGTGAATAAAAAAATCAATATTATAAATCGTGTCGATCCATTAACCATACACATTCCATACTTATAAGAACATAATAAAAGTGGAAAAATATCTTAAATTTACATAAAAACGTAACCCAGATTATAATAACAAGAAAACGTTTATATTTCATATATAAATGAAATATAATAAGTAAAATTACCTTGAGCTTAAGTGCCTTCGCAAAGAATTGGGTCCGAACATTCATTCTCAATGACAAGTGCGAACGTAAAAGCCAAACCCTTTTGAAAGTCACAAAAAAAGGCAAAGGATCGTGTATAGAGGAATTATATTGAATTTGTACGCCTACTTTTATGATTGACAAGTGTTATAATACGGCGATAAAACGTTTTATATGTCGCTCGTAATAATATGTTATGTGTATATAGGACGCTGAAAGTGTTGGAATTGAGGAAGATTTTTTTATTTAATATCCATGTATTACACTCACTTATTACAGGATGAAGCAAAGTACACTTTCACTACTTTCCCCACGTGCTTTATTTCTATACAGAAATTTGACACACGTCTCGTACAGATATATATGTATAATAACACACATTGTTCCAATTCCTTTAAGAAACTATCGTCATAATAGATCACATTCATATTTAAGATCAAAATTTAGTAATCATTATATATTATTTGTGAAAGCGTTTTAACGAAGCACACTTAGAGAGGCGAGTTTAAGATTTATAATTTTACTTTTGGTACCGTTTTTAAGATTTCAAAATGGAGGATAGCTAAAAAATAAAAGCAATATTCGATCTTAAGCAATTCAATTAAAAATTAATTGAATAAATTCTACACGTTAATCAGTTGGATTTGCTTGACAAACATTTACACGCAGTTTTTTGTCAGTACCAAAAATTTTGTTTTTAAAGGAATAAATAATGTGCGCGGGTAATTGTAATTTTTTTAAAAAAATTAATTAAATATATTAGGGTTAAAACTTATAACAATATATTAAAAATAATATTTAAAATCACGAGAAAATACAGCGAACGTTAAAAAGTAAATTGATTAACGCCCCCAACCCTAAAATACGTGTTTGCTCCAATTAAGTCGATTACGTAATTTTCATCGCAGACATTCAAAATTTCCTTAGAATGTGTGGCGGTAATTTCCATTATCGTAAAAAGGCTCAGGTAGAGACTGGTACATGAAGAAATAAAATTTTTACGATCTTCCGGTCTTAAGATTCTTCTTGTTCTTTTTAAGAGTGACTTTAGTTTACTAAACATATACTGAAAATGCTTTTCCCATGTCAATTTGAAACGAGTCGTAGTTAGCCTTTTAGACTAAATGATTATGCATATAAATTTAGCTGACATTTTTCGATAATTTCAGATCATTTAAAAATTTTTAAAAATATATTAAATACTTTTGTAAATAAAATATTTTAAAATATTTTAACTTATATAAAAAAGCATTGGGTGTGATTAGGCTATGACTTTATTTGGGTAGAAAATGAAGTGCTTCGTAATTCCCACATCAGTAGAAGCTCATTAGATATAATAACTAGTTTTTTAACAACTTCACGTATTGTTCATTAACGTGAACAGAGCTTTGTAAAATTGAATTAACTCATACATTTCGTTAAAATATATGAGTTAATTCAATAGAAACAATGAAACAAAATTCAACAGGTTTTAGAATTTACTTCTGCGAGTAGCTCTTAAATTTAAATTAATCAAATTTTTTAGTTAGAACAATACTTATTACCATATCTATGAAATTGAAAAGATATACATAATTTTAAGACATATATTATCTTAGGTAAATATAATATGTTGCATACTATAATTTTAACAAATTTATAGGTAGAGCATCTAATGAAACTTAAATTGACTGCTCTTAAATGCATTTAACCTATCAGAACAAAGAAAAATGTAACAATATTAGGCATATATTTCTTATGCTTCTTTTAAAAAGTATTTTCTATGCTAGAAGGTCTATACAATAGTGAAATTAATTTATATTATAGCTATACAATGCTATATCAGGTAGAGAGATTACCTTAACCAGAACCTGTTCGCGAACGTATTGTTCACGTTGACGACTTTTCGAACGTTTATTTAGGTCACAACGGTACCGGAAATTCAGATTAACGAAGTTGATTTTTAATGAGAAATTTTAAGGGTTAAATAGGCATAGTAAGCTCGAAGTTAATAATGAGTTCATAATACCTCTTTTAAAATAAAGTCACGTTTTTATTACGTGATTACTATTTAGAAGGCTTTTTAGATAATTGGCTAATCATGTTTATATTATGTAATTGCTGTAGATTTTACTGTGTTTATAAATGTAATTGTTCTAAGAATTAAATGTTCATAGTAATAATATAATATAGTTATTTTCTTTATCTGCTACGACAAATTGTAGCCTTAGGCGACAGACAAAAAGTTACCAAGTCTTCTCTAATAATTTCGTATACATAATTAATTAAGCTATGTCTATTTTATCTGTATATTAATTACAATTAATTTGTTTATTTTTAATACATTTTTTGTTATATGTTTACTAATTGATGCCCCATTCTGAGGAAGCAAGATTGGTTTCTACCACTTAAAATCTCAAATAGTGCTCATACAAAATAGAAACAATACAATGTTAGTATAATACAAGTTTTATCCGAATAAATATCAAGACACATGAGGTGATATCTGTCAGGAGTCTATTGACGCAATGATTTGTGGGTTAGATTACCACTCAGGCAGGATGGATTATTTCATAAACTTTTTCTTGGCACTGACAATAAGGCAAGAGCGGCAGGGAGTTTAACCACTCAACACCTTAAGCCTAGAAGAGCGAAAAGTTTGAGAGTGTCTCAACGCTACGTCCCCATGGTTCCTGTGGTTTCCTCTGTATATCCTGCTATGCGTGATAAAGCGCAAAGCTAAAAAAATCTATACGAATTCCTTAATTAAAAAGTTTATCTCTTAATTAACATAATCAGCTAAATGGACGATTCGTTAACATAGCATATACTGTTCTGGTTTATTTCAAACACGTAGCAGTAACTTTTTGTTAATAAACACAAATATTGACTTGTTAGTAGCATTGATTGAGTCCTCATCAGGAGTAAATATTCCATTTTGTTCGTAAACAGATGGTTAGCGAAGTTTTTTTTTAGAATTTCATTAAAATTAATTGGGATTCGAATTGATTTATTAATTTAAACCTTGTTATATATTATGTACTATATGATATGTAATATATTTTATTTATTTACAAACGCATTTGTATTAAACAAGCGTAAAATATACACTATTTCAATTAGACAGGTGGTTATAAAAATGAACATCACAAAGACCAAAGTCATAACCAACTTCAAAAATCAATAATAGTAATTGACAACAACGTGTCCAGAGGAGAGAAGAGGAGAAGAAATAATAACAGAGTAGAAAAAGTGAGAGAATAGGAATAAGGTTAAAAAAATGGTTGCCTGTAAAGTGGGTTTTACGGGCGAAAATTTTACGTGACAACGTCTTTTTCTCGGTAGAATATTTATTGATATGATTAATAATTATAATATAAATTGCACAAATTTTAACTATAGAAAATATATTTTGTTTACTAAAACATTGTACATGTGTCAAGTGATACGCGCGGCGGACCGATCATAGTTCGGTGACAGTTGACACATCGTTACGTTACCTTTTTCATATGTGACTCCGAGCCGCAACCTAATTTAAGACGTTGTCACGTCAAAAAAGAGGAGAGATAATGAAAGAAATGGGAAGAATACAATATGTAGGATGTTGGGCTGATTTTATGCCCGCCTAGGTCGACGGGCTGTTCGCCAAAATGCCGCGCAGCCACGGCGGCGCTAGTGTCATTCCGTTCGCTGAGAGTTGTCTAATCACGCGCCGTGAGCTCCGCGAATATATTCAAAATTCAAAACAAGAAGGTGTGATCTGTGCTAAACTGTGTTGATATTGTGATATGTGTTACTTAACGAACTGTATAATCAAAAATACAACTTATACAATCGTCCCGGGACTTTCAACTATCTTCAATACCGTGGCAGTAAGTCGAGCCCAAGAGATTTAAAAGTAACACATAAAATATTAAAATCATCCATTGAGCTATCGTAGTATCCAACTACAATATAATAGAAATAGTATAGGCACATAAGCGAGCCTGACATTAATATACAATTAACAAGGTTGCTTTTTATTCCTCAACCCAGCTACTCTTTTCATGCTAAAAAAATATTAATAATAATATTTAATGGCATTAAGGAACTTTTTTTTATTCGTTAAGAACTTCATTGCTCTAATATGAAAACATATTCACATGCAAGAAGACTTTTTCTATAGAATTCATTAAATCACATAGATATCGATCTATGTAATGTATGTATGTAATAAGATCCGAGATCCTCATGACTTCTTATTCCTTAGTTCATCCATATAATTAGTATGATTAATTTCTGTCCAAAGAACCAAATATTTGTATATTTTGATGAGTTTTGAATCGCTGTTGAATTTGTTACTATATTACTAGAAATTAAGTTAGTGGAACAGATTGTGACTAAAAACGTGATGGTTGCAGGTTTAATTCCATATGGCGTAATGAGTTGTTGTCTGCCTTGTGACATAGCGTCTGTAAAAATCCCTTAATGATTTTTTTTTTAGTTTTTCTTATTAATATTATTTATATTTTTAGTTTAATTATTTAATAGATTAATTAAGTACCTCACGCGTTACACAGCACGTATAAATATCGTGAAATGGGAAAAATGATCCTATACCTAAAGAATTAATAATTCTTAACTAGTTTTTTTTGTATATAGCTTCAAATTATTTTACCCTATAGGTAGTTTTGACAAAGGCCACGTTGTCAGATACAATATATATGTATATTTCAACACGCAGCAAGACGTGCTATTGCTTCACGGCGTTTTTACACTTTCACGCATGAAACAATGATGTTAAATTTGAATTTAATATCTACATTCGAAACGATTCCACCATCGAGTCGACTGACCATCCGACCATGGATTGAGAAACAGTCACTATTTCTTTATCACTGTTCAATGAAATCTGTTTTTTTTTAAGTTGGATTTCAACCTAAAAAATATCCTGTGCATTAGAAAAAATTGCACTACGAATACCTCGCATATATTATGATGGGAGTAAAAATATATTCATATTTATATATTAAATTTTTTTACATAAATATGTTACATAAAATATTTATTTTAGGTCAAAATATGAAAGTTCTTTAAATCCAAGACTAAAATATATATGACTTCAGGCTTTATCTTGCACATGGCAGGATAGACAGAGGGAACTGCAGGAATCATAGGAACTTAGTATTAAGACACTCAGTTGCTTAGTCTCTGCTTTCTCCATGTCTCCTTTCCTACGCCGCTCTTTTGCCTAGATTCCAGAGCGAAGAAAATGGAAATAAAAAAACGCTACGCCTCTGCGTATATTAAATATGTGCTCCGTAGAATACTCTTGACAGGTTTTAAATTAATAAATTAATACTAATACACGTTTCTACACAAAATAATGTATCTCTATTTATTAGTATTATTTTTTTAACTGTTGTAGTATGTACTGTGTACAGTATATAAATGTAACAAATAACAGAGGAAATAAAACGAGTGACGAAACATGATAGACTTCAAGAATTGTTTTAAATTAAAGGTTTCTCTATATTATTTATTCCTCTTACATTATAAATTAGTCAAAATATTAATTCATATAGGATATTTTTTTATATAAATAATTTTTTTTAGACTATTTTATACAACACAAGATATTAGCTATTGATAACAGATAACAATGGAACGGTATATAACAAAGGGTAAGCTTACCGAGTAAAGACATTGGCAATTAGTGTGGAGATATTAGCGCGTACGATGTCACTGGAGTGTATAATAAATGGGTGTGCTGTTGTAAATGTTATGATAAAATCATTCGATGATATAGTGGTTTGTAACATATTGATGCGTTAGATTTTATATGTGAATATAAAGAGTTCAATTCGTTAGCCATTATTAGCATAAAGCCAATAAAACACACATTATTCTTTTTTTAGTCTCCCCAAAAACAATTTATTAAATGTTCCTTTGTGCAAATAGTGCAAGTGTCATAAATTAATAATTTAATTCTTTAAATATATTATATTCATATAAAATATTAAACAGGCATTAAACAAAAATTTTTGATTCTATGAATTTTCATATACATTACAATAAAATCATATTTTAAAACTGCAAAGTAATTAATCCTACAGTTTAAAACTGAAACATTCGATTTAAAATTCAAATTATTCAATGCAGATTTAATAAAACACATCAAAATAATTAAGCACAGCAACACAAGTCACGAGCCAAAATTTCCAACCGCAAGTTTGATGGCTCACGTTGCCAACTTAGTAATTAGAGCACGTTTTAGCAAACTACGCATTTCTGTTTCGATAGATGTATTTATCTTAGGCCTTTGTTACCTAATCTGCGTTAATGACATTAAAATTCATGTCAAAAACTTTTGGGTTTGATAAAATATAGGGCTCTTGTTATAGAGATATCAATCAATAATTAATACCTTAAGCTTGTGAACGTGTGATGTGAATTTGATAATATTTCATGTGTAATACTGAACAGGAATGTAAATTATTTTTAAATGTTTTCACTGGTTTTCTACTGTATTTTGAGTTTACGTTTTGTTATTCAAATAAATGGAATTCTAAGGAGGACGTAGAATAGAATTGCCTTAGATGATTCCTGATGTCCTCTTTATTTCAATATACAAAATATTTTTAAAATGAAAAAAGTAAAAAAAAAACAACCGTTGTCGTATAATTAGGATATATTATTTTGTACAATGACTACACAATATGACATTAATGAAAAACATTTAGTACTGAACGGAAAACTAAATGCTTATTTATATATTTTACTAATACTTGTGAAAGGTGTACATGTTATGTATTCTACAAATATTCTAAAAACTAAACTTTCTATTTCTATGTCGAATATAAAAGATATTGTAACTGGTTTATTCTAAAAGCAGCTGTGAAAACAAATACTGAAACGTGGCATAAATTTTTATAAGTTTTAGTTTTCGAGATACTTCATTGAAACTCATCTGTTATTCACAGTCAGCTAGAACCTTCACAAGAAAGAAAATAACCAAATCAAAGTACAGAACAGATCAATCGGTTTATTAGCATACTTTGTATAACTTTTTTCTTTAAAATTCATCTCAAGGTGGTTGTGAAAGAAAATAATATATTTTTTTGCTAAGAATAGGGAATGAATACACAAAATCCACATATAGTGAAATAAAGTTCTGTTCTATTCAATCTTCTGTATATAATAATACCACTTGATAAGACTGTAGGGTAAAAACGATAGTTGTTAGTTTGAAGTTCAATGGGGGAAAATTACTGTATTATAATTTGAATATAATTATCATTTCTGGGCCAGTCTCGTTAATAGATTGTTAGATGAAATAATCATATACTAGGTGTTAACCATCCTAATGTATAGATACTGAAGGAATATCATCTACATGTAACAATAAAAGAGGGCCTTTACATAGTTCGAACATAGTGAACGAGGGTAAAGAGGTATGAAGCACTTGAGATCTTAATCTTGTTTTTGACGTAACGACATCTTAGAAGTGTGAATATATGTGAAATTCTTATGTTTTAAGCCGATATTCCTCTTCTATATTTAACATAATATCCAGAAAATAATTCATCAAAAATTTAAAGGTACAAGATTAATTAGGAGGAGAGATCCTTGGCAAAGGTATGAGAGTGCAGTTGAGATAAAATTGGCAGAAAATTACGTAAAAACGGAAGGTGAAAAAGATAAGCTTTTTCTCCTACCAATCAGCAAGCCCTGAAAGTTAATGCTCAAATAGAGCTAAACACACTTTCGGCCTCGAGGACTGTCGTGGCAGAGACGCTGTGAACGCGACAAAAGATGTATTATTTAATTTTCTTTGTTCTAGCAGCTAAGTAAGCACGGCCTTGACTTTCGTCACCCGAAACGCGAAAGCCCCAAAATTTGTTAAATTTTACTAATTTAAAGATTAAAAAAATATAAACAGTAAATAACATATTATACACAATAACTTTAATTTTATTAAAGAGACGTTGAAGGAAAAGCTGGTTGAAGCTATAAATCTTTATTTTACTGATACACTGCTCGCTACATATTTAGTTATATTAGCTATTATTACGTAAAGCATAAGGTTCGATTTCATTTGGTATACAAAATTATAGTATGAAGAAAAACTACCATCTACCTGTACTTGAATAAAAATATTACGCATCGCTATAATTTATCATAATAATAAGGGATGTAATTTCATGATGAAATATTCGGAAAAGCTATTTATATAATAAATGAAAATGTAGAGTGAGCTTAAAGGTCATATGTTTAGCGTTGTAAAGAGTTTTGTTATTGCTGTTACTTCTGAATCTAGTAATTCGTCAATTCTTTTGCGTTAGGTCTTCTTTATCAGCCCCAGTAGGGAAAGAGAAAAGCAATGGTACCATAGCTCTACTATATTATATTCATTTTTAAGTCTTTGCCTATGCTTGTTGATTCAAAGAACCTTAAGCATAATAAGTTGATTAACGCATTGGAGTACGAGTATTTTAATAAATAATTTGGCAGTGACTTTAGACTGCCCATGTAGGATGTAGGAATACCGAATTTTCAGTATACTACTAGTGACTACGGACAGCTTCAGAGTTTTTTAAATGTTATATTTTTAAAAAAATAAACATCAATCAGAGTAAGAACTTTCAATTTTATTCAACATTACCAAAAAAATATTTTTGTTTTAAATAAGCTACCATTCAAGTTCATACCTATCGTTGTCACGTATATTTTGAAATAGCTATATATTATGTATATCTTCCAATTTCTCATTATCTTTGCCTGATGAGTTATGCAATGTAATGAAAACCCATTATCAGCATTGAACATTGAGGCATATGGGGCCGATTGGGCGTGTGCCAGTTGACAAAACATAAACCTACATAGTGTTTGACATATAGTTTAATAGCTTTTCAATAATATAGACTAACTTTGAAGTCCAATTTAATTTTTAATGTTATTACATATGTACGTTATTACATATATACATATATGTGGAGCAGCCGCGAAATATTGATTTTTTTTCCTTCTCTCTTCTCAGGTTATTTTAAAAGTTACAAGAAAATTTAAAGATAAGTTACTCCTATCTATTTTGTAAGTCATAATTCATTTAAATCGTCGGAGTGGTGGGTACTGAACTCTTTTATATTCTTCTTATAAACAATGAGAAATTATTCATGATACAAAGATGTACATCACTTTATTTGTAATGTGATTAGTTAGCTTATTGAAGCTTGCCTAACTAGACCCTGTACTGGCAACTTGTCCAGGTCTTTTAACTTTAACATTATCGTGACAAGGAAAATTTGTCTTTGTCGTCCTCTAGTTAATTGCTAAAGTTCACCCGCTTGGAACTTGCTATCTTGAAAAGAACACTGAATTTTCTGCATTAATAATAATCAGCTATAAATTGTCGGGGCTGGAATTCATCCAATCTCATCGCGATTTGTATGTAAAAAGTAAACGTCCTTCGTCCTATTAATGTATTACGTAAGCATTTTTGTTATAAATGTGAAATTTTACTACAAAAATATTATTAATTTATGTTATTTTAGGTACATACTTGAATTTGAATATATGCGTACAAATAATGTAAGAGTGGAAATTAAAATATAGTCACGTACAGTGAAAAATTCTTATAGTGACTAATGTAAATGTCACACTGCTTCCCGCCTATAAAAAAACTTATTTAATGTTTTAATTTTCTTTTTGCTCGTGTATAGATATATATATATATATATATATATATATATATATATATATATATATATATATATATATATATATATATATATATATATATATATATATATATATATATATATAATATATATATATCTATATATATATTTTTTTTTTTTATATATATATATATATATATATATATATATATATATATATATATATATATATATATATATATATATATATATATATATATATATATATATATATATATATATATATATATATCTTTTGTTTGCGGATGTCCTCGTTGCGCACACGATCTCGCAAAGAAATTTCAAGCATAGCTCTCGCCCATAGCCTTACCTAACCTTACCTTGAGCTTCTTTATGAGGCCCATTGTAAGAGACCACGTTTCTGTGCCGTACGTCATCACTGGTAACACACATGATTATAGACTTTTGTCT